>PVJS01004294.1:0-69918 GCA_004027185.1 Glis glis
GGTCTCATGAAGTTGTGGAGGGCCTCACTAGTTAGAGAGAGAGAGAGAGAGAGAGAGAGAGAGAGAGAGACAGGGAGAGAGAAAGAGAGAGAGAGAGAGAGAGCGAGCTGAGGCTGGCCGCAAAGCGAACCGGATCCTCCGGTCTCCGCCTCCCAAAGTACTCCAAAGTACTGGGATTACAAGCATGCGCCACCAAGCCCAGCCCGTATTCCTTCTATTTTTATAAGATCCTCTTTTCCCTCTTTTTTTCTTATTAGCTTGCACATATGAGAAAAAACATAGGGTCCTTGACTCCCTAAGTCTGGCTTATTTCACTTAACATGATGTTCTCCAGTTCCATGTACATACACCCCCCCACACACACACACCACATTTTCTTTATCCATTCATCTGTTGACAAACACCTAGTGTGGATCCATTACTTGGCTATTTTGAAAGACTTAATATTCTTGAGGATTGACAGGTTTCCTTGAAAGATGAAACTTTTCTTCATTGATTATTTCTCGACTCACTTTCTTACCCAGTCCTGTCCCATTTGTGATGCCTATAAATCTTCAGAATGCAATTGTTAAATTAATGGAAAATTAAAAGGCTTCTTATGTCTTTTATAAAATGATTAATTTATAACATTCTTTATATAATATTTGTAGATTTATGAAACAAATTCACATACATGACTTCATTTTACTCTCACAGATCAAGAAATTATTTGACTTATGGATTGAGGTCAAATGCTTTACTTAAATCTATTTGAATAGTTAACCAGGACAGATTTATAGAGTCAAATGCATCTGCTGATCATAATCTACATGTATACTTTTCAAATCATAAACCATGAACAAATTCTTTTAAAATTTCATTAAATCTTCAGTATATAATTTTACATCAAAACTATTAATTTGGTAATTAACAAAATGACTAGAATCTTACTAAGTTCCATTTAATGAATTCAAATATACCTATATGCTCTATTTCCTCAATTAATATAAAGTAATTTAAAAGTTAAGTAGAAATGAGCACAGAATCCAAAATGCAGGAAAATATAATTGCAAAGAGGATTTACTGGCACCTTCTGAAAAGCTTATGAGAAACTTAAAAATATAAATACTTACTGGCATTCTTTGAGACGGATTCTTGACAGATATTCAAGTTTTTTCCATTTTCCATTTTTCATTCCATATTGGGTCATAAATTTTTTTAGAATAAAATTCAATTGCAATAAACTCCAGCTTATCCACAAATGTTTTATTTAAAATTGCATAGCACTCCTTTCTTGCAACCCCCTCAACCGGGTTCCAGCCTAGTAACAGAAGGCTTTATTTAAAAGATCAGGCCGGGCGTGGTGGTGCACGCTTGTAATCCCAGTACTTGGGAGGCTAAGACAGGAGGATCCGTGTCCACGGCCAGCCTCAGCTACTTAGTGAGGCCCTCCTCAACTTAGTGAGACCCTGTTTCAAAAATAAAGCATAAAAAAATAGGGGTGGGGATGTAGCTTGGAGGTAGAATGCCCCTGGGTTCAACCCCCAGTACCACAAAAAAAATAATAAAAAATAAATAAATGAAAGATCAGGACAAGGTATAGAAGTGTCCAAGCATGAGTGTTTAGACAAATGTTTACTAAATCAACATCTATTACGTCCTTTAAAATTAAAATGGTATCATTATTCTATAAAATAGAATGATGGTAGCATTCTATAAAATAGATGAAAGATGGACTGAGTAATAGTACATTTATAACATTGAATATTATGTGTTCATATCAAACAATCAGTTGAAACTCAGATTAACTGGAATGTCTTGAAAGTTCACAGGCTATTGCTGAGTGAAAGTAACACAAAAGAGGTATGACAATTTTGAGTCTATTTTTATAAATAATATAAAATATCTATTCACATGTGTATGACTATAAAAGCATAGGGAATACAGACCTTTACATCAGATGGTTTAGACATATTACGTAGTGCGTTTGATTATGACTGTGGTGGAAAGGAAATATGAGGATGGGATGCAAAGAAGCAAAAAGGAAGGAAGCAGAAGCAACTAAGTGAGAGAAGAAAGCACCAAGATTAATTGTATATGTAATCCTATTCATGTAAACATGTGTGTCTAAGTATACATATGTACATAAGAGTTAGGGATTCAAAAAATAGAGTTAGGACTATATCTATCTATTGAGTGGTAAGAAAAAAAAGCTTGAGAATATTAGACAATCATTTAAGAATGGTTGTCTCATAGTTTCCATGGGAATGGACATGTGAGGCAACATTTTACTTTGTCTTCATGTCATTTTATGTGTGTTATTTTTATCAAGAAAACAAATATATTATTATATTTATATATACGTCACTCATAAAATCTGAAGAGAAGCTAGAAACATTTTCTCTAAACATTGTTCTTGCATAAAGTACATATATTCAGATATTCAATTTTATGATATTATACTCATATATACATATATATGCATAGAACTGATCACATTTGCATATGATGAGATTTTGTGCCATCAGAGGAAATCTTATTTACACCATAAAGAATATCCATTATTGTATGAATATTTTCTATATCATCACCTATAATGTTTTTTCAGTTATTTGATAGTTCTTTTCAGTTGAATGTACTTTTCAAAGAAACTAATTGGTAACAGATCCTTTACCAAGCTTTGAAATGATCATCATTTGGAAGAACATGAACATGAGTCATAAAATATTAGTTTTATATTATTGAATGCACTCTAATTATCTCTGTGTTCACTTCTTTGCTGGAAGCATGTTTTTCTCCTTGCATAGTCATTAATTTTCACAAGTAGGAATTTAAACCATCTCAAAATTATTTTCCTTTTGGTATTCTACACTCCTCACCAGCAGGGTAGCTTAATTCGATGATGTTGGAGGAAAAAACTGAATTAATTAGTTTTTGGATAAATATTGTAACAATGTATTTAGTCACTTAAGCAATAAATAAAAACTCAGATATCTACAATGAAAATGAAAATATCTTCTACCTATAATGTTATTCTTCCTGTGAATATTAATTTCAGACCTGTAGATATAATCACACTAAAATAACTATGTGCTAGGTGATTTCAACCAAGGAAAGCATGCAGGAATTGTTTTTCTCATAAGTCAGAGTACAAAACATTTTTAGACTTTTATAGCATACAAATATGTGCACCTTAATCACTAAAAAGTTACTTTCCATCTTATAAACATATATGAACTGAATTTCCTACTATATACCATATAGCATATATCTATACTGATTCCTAAAAGGAATATAGCTCCTTAACATAAAATATTTAAATAAAAGAGCATCTGAAATGAAAAGATTCAGGAATTCAGATGTTCTATGTTAACTTACTTTTCATTTTTACTATGCATGCTATTGCCAAAGTAACTTCCACTAGCATTTTCTGAATCTGTTTTTATCAAGTAGCATGCAGCCATTTGTGTAAATTAATACATTTTTTTTATTTCAGGGTCACCAACAGTAACTGTCATAAACAGTAAAATATATGCACTGTTTTGTGCATGGTACTGTATTTGGAAAGAATCTTAAATATGGGTACATAAGGCAGTCCTAGAAAATAAATATATGTACCATAATAATATAAATGGAGAACTGACTTCCATGGCAGGGAAAAGAATCCATCCCCCTTCTCTTCCCTGCTTGTTCTTGGGGAGGAAGGGCTCCCAGATGAAGCAGATGAGTAGGAGCTTTGGAATCACAGGATCTGTTGGTAATCCTTGTTAACATTAACTCAACAGGAAGACTCTTGGTCAAGTCAGGTAATATGATTTAGTCTCTCATTCAGTCCCTGCCGCACACCCTGAGAAATGGGAGCAAGTAATAGCTACCTAAGAGGGTTGTTAGGATTATTAGATATTATATTGCATCTACACAAAACACGTAATTTTTCTCATCTTAACAAAGCCTTTTCTCTGCTTTAGCTCCATATCTACAAATGTTTCCATTCCTCTGTCTATAACTCTTTACAACAACACCTATTGAAATTTTTTTTTCTATGTGTAGCAGTTTTAATTCCTCTCCATGTTTGTTAAACTCACTCTAATAAGGCTTGCATCCTTTTCACAGAAACTGCTCTTGCCATATTTAGTGATGACCACATTGCTGAATTCAATAGGCAATATTCACTCCATCTTGTCACAGTTTATTTCTCCCTCTCCTAGCAACACTTTTAGTTATGTAGCTACCATAACACCAAACTCTTATGGCTCCCTTTCTATACATTCCAGGCTATTTCTTCTCACTATCTTTTGCTTGTTTCTCTTCTTCTCTCCAATTCCTTAATTTTGGAAAGCATCTAAGTTCAATTCTTGTACCTCTTCTCTACCTATCCACCCTCTTGATGGCCACAAGTGACATGCATTTAAATATAGTTTATATACTAATAATTCTCATTTTTCTTTCTAGTTTATATTACTTGAGTCTCCCAGACTTGTATATCCAACTGTTTTATTGACATCTCTATTTAGGTATCTAATGTATATCTTAAACTTAACCAGACCAAAATTGAACTCCTGATCACACCTTTATCCAGAGTTTTCACCATCTCAGTTAATGATTAGAGTATCCTTCCAGCTGCTCAGACCCCAAAGCTTGGAGTCATCTCTGACATATCTAACTGGAAATCATTTCAGCTCCAACTTAAAATAGAGCCAAATGAGATGTATTATGACTTCCACTGCTACTGCTAATTAAACCACCATCTTTTTTTCTCCTGGGTTAATTCCATAACTTCCTAAATGGTCTCTCTGTTCCTATTATTGTACTCTTGTATTTCTTTTCAACCCAGAAATATAGAAATTTTAAAATAATTACATTAGATCACATCTTTGATGAGTTCTTATCTTTCCAATGATTATATCTCACTCCAAGTAGAAGGAAAAGTTCTTAAAATTAATCTTCAAACCCTGCATAGCCTGTCATTAATTTTTGGACTTCCTTCTGAATACTGCTCCCCTTAATCACATGTCCCAGCTTCACTGGCTTCCTTGCCACTAATAGAACATCTCTAGCATATTATTCACCTATAGACCTTTGCCCTCCTTTTTCCATTGCCTAGAATTACCTTCCTCCAGATTTCATCGTAATTTGTTGTCTTGTCTCTTTCATAGTTTTATTCCCTGCCACTTTCACCACTCCTTCTCTCTGATTTAATTTGGCGGCACTCCTCACCTTCTTAGATATTGCATCATTTACTTCACCAACTAGAATGTAAGCCCCATTAGGGTAAAGACCCTGGTCTATTGTATTTACTGCTGTATTCCCAGAATAGTGTCAGATATTAAATAAGTGGTCAGTGAAAACGTATACATGAAATAAATGAATGAATGTTTGAGAAAGCAGTTGGTGAAATATAAAGCATTATGAAAACAGAGGTTATTGTGGTTATTTCTGGCATTGTAGAAAATACTGTTAAATTAACTAAGCATCTAACTAACTGAAGGGAAAGATTATTACTACCCAAATCTACTACATTTTCACTCAGTTATTAGCTTGCCTTGCTATTTGATGACATTTTGAGAGCAAAGACTATAAAAATGGGCCTAGTTTATGTCAATATAATTTGGTTTTGTCTTTCACCATTGTGCCTCATTGAGTAGGAACATGTTAACAAAAAATGCTATAAAGTTAAAGCAATGCTTATAAGAGCCAAAATTCAAACTTAAAGCAGTTTTTGAGGAAGATATAAATGAGTGTAAAATGTGTCTTATTGCTACTTTGTGAAAACTACATTTCCTTAACAAGGAACAGCACTGAATATGCCAGAGAAGGTGTGTGGTGAATGCTCCCTGAGTGAGGGCGGTGGAGCCTGGAAATGACATTCTTACACTTATTGGCCACTTCTCATCCACTGGTACATGATTCTAAACTCAAACTCATTTCATCAGATATTATGTATAGAATTTTAAATACCTTGCATGAATGCAGGGACAAAGTTTGAGGGACAAACATCCATTATATCTCATATTTACTTTGAAAGCATTTCCTAAAACGGGAAATTTCCCTGGCCAAAGATTAGCTATAACAAAATATTCTCAAACAGTCTGGCAAAAATTACTGTTTTAAGAAGGGGGCTGGGAAGAAAAGATCCACAGTATTGTTTTTTCTTTCCCACTGTAACCACAGCAACCTCAATTTGTGACTCTGTATTAGATGCCTGTCATAAACCACTTAAGCTTTTCATGGGAAACATAAGACGGGGAAATTAGACATGATAACATCCTTCTCTCCATCTCAATTGTCGGTGCCTTAGTTCTGTTTTCATGTAGTTTCAGGGCCCAACGTATTTTGCCACTGTCTTCCCACCATTTTCCCTGACTCAGTTTTCTTCATTCCCTATGAGGTTGTCAGCATGCTTTTCCTCAAACATGAGTCTGAGTTTGCGTTCCCTCTGCTTTAAGTCTCCAGATATCTCCTATAATATAGAGAGTCAGGATGGAGCACAAGACCCTCCGTGAGTGTCCTTCTCCAGTCTGAAGGTGATGATTTATTGAGCATCCTCTTTAGACATTATGAAGGTATTTTAGATGCCGGTTTCCTTTCAGGTTTCACAGAAACCCTGCAAGGTAATTATAATTTTTCTCTTTTAACAAATGAGACTCAGATAAGTTAATTAGCATGTTCAAAGCCACCAAGCTACTTAGTGGTAGGTCAATGCTGTGAGACTAGGCTTGTCTGACTTCAAAGCTCTTGTTGTTTTCCTCTATGATCATAACTTACAGCTTAGCCAGATGAATCTACTTAGAGTTCCCCAGATGCTTCTCGGGGTATCTATGTCCCTATGCCTTTGTGCTGTTTACCTTCTCTGTCTGAAATACTGTCTCCGCTTGATCACTTGGAAAATCATTATTCATCCATCAAACAACTAAAGCACACCATTCGCTCTGAAGCCCCCCCAGCTTTCCTTCCTGCCTGGAGGCATGTAGGTAATCAACTCCCTCTCCTGCCTTTAGTGAATCTGTCTATAACTCTATTACAACACCTAAATTTTTCACTAAGGTCTGCATATTTGACTCAATTTTTGGACTATAATTTCCCTTAGGGCAAGTGTCATGAATTATTCCTTTAAACATTTTAGGCACCTCTTAAAAGTAATTTTAAGTAATTCCAAAACATAATCCAAGTGTAAGAAAAATATGGTTGGAAACAGTTGCATCTTACACAGTTTATATATTGCACTACCTGTTGTTGAGAGATATTTATCTCTATTTAGTCATGGAAACCCTATTTATTTCTTCAATGAACTCTTCTGGCACCTCCAAATTGGATTCTTCAGGGCTCTATGTCCCAGTGGGTCTATGTGAACCAAGGTGTTTCTTTTATTTGTGTTGTCATCTACCACTCTTGCTCATGTGACTAATGGAAGGCCTCCGATCTATTGGTCCCCTCTGTGGTGCATGAGGCTCACAGGTATGCCTGGTTCTACTGGCGAAAAAAAAAAAAAAAGAAATGGTACCATTTCGGTTAGCACAGAAATTTTCACATAAACTGGGAGAACAAGCAATCATTAGTGGAGGTAGTATGTTGGTGAGTGTGAATGATATTTTTTCAGATGAAGGCAGAAATCATGGTAAATACCTGTGTTTGGTTGTATTCTGTTTTCTGTTCCTTGACTACAATGTTTGTGATCTTAGTGAGCATATCTTGGTTCTCTTTTTGCTGCCTTCCTTGGCCTCACTTGGTCTAGTGTATGTTAAATGTGTATTTTCAGTGTCTCTTTTTGTTGTTGAAAGAAGCTTCAAGTTCCCAATGTTTGCCACTCCTGAAACTTTGCTTGTGATTGATTGCCTTTTCCTAAAACTTAGCCTGTAACCCTAAACTTAACTCATGACCTCCTTGCCATTCGCTTTGTTAAAACCCTCAATAAAAAAGGACAGTGGCTGCAGGAGGTCAAGAGAATTGCCTGGCTCCTCCTCTGCCAACCGATATTAACAGAGTTGTTCATGTGAGGGATGTCAGCAAGCAGCAACCATGGCACTGATCCATCACATTATATGATAATTAGTTTTAATTTTTTAAAGACCCTTCATATTGTTTCCCATAGCAAGTGTGTTAATTTATATCCCAACTAACAGTGTGTGAAGATTCCTTTTTCTCCACAGCCTGACCAGCACTTATGTTTTGTCTTTTTGAAACTAGTCATTCCAATTGGAGTGAGGTAATATTTCATTGTGGTTTTTATTTGTATTTCCTTGATGATTAGTGATAAGTATTTTTTCAAATAAATGTTGGTCATTTGTGTACCTATTTCCCTACTACTACTGGGTATATATCCAAAAGAAATGAAATCAGTATGTGGAAGAGACACTTACACTTCTATGGTTATTGGAGCACTATTTACAGTAGCCAAGAAATGAAAGCAATGTAGGTGTCCATCGATTGATGAATGGGTAAATAAAATGTGGTACTTATTTATAATGGCTTACTATACTGTCATAAATAGATAAAATCCTGTTGTTTGTGATAATATTTATGGAACTAGAGATTGGGTTACATGTAATAAGACAGGCACAGAAAGACAAACACTGCACGATATCACAGATGAAATCTAAAAGTGGATCTCATAGGATTTGAGAATAGACTAGTGGTTACCAGAGGCTGGGGAAACTAGCGGAGAGGGAAGAGTGGGGAAAGGTTGGTCAGTGTGATAAATGGTAAACAGGAGAAATAAGTTCCGGTATTCTATATTGTGCAATAAGGTGATGAAAGATAATGATAATATACTGTGTATTTCAAATCAACAAGAATAAAATTTTATTAATGTTTTCAACAAAAAGAAATGATCTATAGTTAAGGAGTTAAATATGCCTACCCTGACTTTAACATTACACAATCCATACATGTATTGAAAATTCACGTGGTACCCCATAAGTATGTATAATTTTTATGTGTCAATTAAAAATAAATTTAAAAATAAAAAAATTAAAATTCATTCTATTGCTGCTGACCACATTACTGCAGAAAATAAAACTCATGTTCTAATTCCTGCTCTATAAAAGACAAAGAAATGAAAACCAGTGTTTTGTTTTGTTTTGTTGCGGTACCGAGGATTGAACCCAGGGGCATTCTACCTTCGCGCTACACCTGCGGCCCTATTTTTTATACTTTATTTTGAAACCAGGTCTCATGAAGTTGCGGAGGGCCTCACTAAGTAGAGAGAGAGAGAGAGAGAGAGAGAGAGAGAGAGCGAGCGCAGGCTGGCCGCGAACCCAGATCCTCTGGTCTCCACCTCCCAAAGTACTGAGATTACAAGCGTGCGCCACCACGCCCGGCTAAAATTAGTGTTTTAAACTTAACACTTTTTCAAACTGTTTGAAGGTTATCTAGACAGATATTTGTAGTCCAGGCTATGACTCATGAATTTAAGAAATAACATAATATTTGAAGAATACTTACTATAAACCGGCACAGTAATAACTGCACTAATTACTAAAACAAATAAAATTAATTTCTTCCCTGAAGTGTCTTGGATTCTAGTTGATGAAAGGACATGCATATGGATAACTATAACATAATGTGAGACCCTTAAAATATAGTATCTTACTAGGATAATCTTAGACAATAAAAACTAACCATTTATTTTTCAATTTTAAATCCTTAAATCTTTTTCCATTGTCTAATGCAAAAAGGTCAACCTGATCACAGGGTCTTCTGTGATCTGGACCCTGAATACTCTGCTAAACCTATTTCTTAAAGAACTATTTTAACATCCTGTGCCTCAGTCACAGTAAGACATTGTATTTAGTATTCTCTTGCTCTAAATGTAATTACATACAAAATTATTAGATCTTATCAGTATATTATACATATTTGTGTGTATATATGTGTATTATTTTTAAAATATGCCTTTATTGGTGCATTGTAATTGTATATCATAATGAGGTACAGATTGGTAGGAACATACATGCACACAACACTTGGTGTGTTTCCCTCTGAGTCCCATCCCATCCTCTTCCTTTCCCTATACATGTTATTGAGATTGGTATTGATAATTTTGTTTATATACATAGCATTATTTGAACTGTTTCCTTCATCAAGTCTCCTCACTACCCCCCTATCCTTCCCCAAGACTCCTTCTATCACTCCCCTGGAGTCTCTGTCTACTCCTTTATCTGGGTTCCCTTTTATTATCCAATTTCTCTCTAGCTTCCATATATGAGAGAAAATATACAACTCTTCACTTTCTGTGACTGGCTAATTTCACCTAACATAATATTCTCTACTTCCATCCATGAATACTTACTATAAATCTAGCACAGTGTTAGCGGTAGTAATTACTAAAACAAAATTAATTTCTTTCCTCAACAGTCTTGGACTCCTGCAAATGACATAATTTTGTTATTATTATATACCACAGTTTTGTAATCAATTCATCTGTTGATGGATACCTAGGCTGGTTCCATAACTTGGCTATTGTGAATTGTGCTGCTAGAAACATGGATGTGCATGTATCGCTATAATATTCTGACTTCAGTTCCTTTGGGAAGACACCCAGGAGTGGTATAGCTGAGTCATATCGTGTTTCCATTCCCAGTCTTCTGAGGAACCTCCCCCACTAGATTTCAAATGATCAGAAAAACAAAATCTGTTACTTAGAATCTCAATTCATTCTGTGTCCTGTCCCAATGGACAACAGTGCAAACTATAGATGAAATTGCTATATAAAATTTTTAGAAAATGAAGAAAAAAGAAAGCAAAATGATAAAGGAGGGAAAACAGAAAATTAGGGTGAAAGGAGAATTATTTTATTTCAAAGACTAGGACTTTCTGTAACTCTGTATTTTATAGTTGTTCATAATCACATGTGGCTATTTAAATTTGATAAAATAATGAAATACAAATTGAGTTCCTCAGCCAAACTAGCCATTCTAAGTCCTTAATATCCATATGTCACTAGTAGCTACAACACTGGAAAATGCAGAATATGTCCATCACTGGAGAAAATTCTATTAGACGGCATTGATCTATAGTACATGAATCAGTGGTTCTCATAAATGTTACTTCCCAAAACGTTTAGTAACCTTCAGATATTTTAAAAGCAAATAACATTCTAGGGTAATGTTTCATGTAATGCTATAAAAAATGTATAGAACAGAAGCTTAGCAATGTGTTGAATTAACCCTATATATGTGGTAACTTTTTCCAGCCTCTCTTTTCATTATGAAAAGCCATATTTTAATAAAATAGGCCTGCTATATAGTCAGGCATAGGGCTATTCATGCACATGACTGCTTTGGTTGGCAAAAGAAGATCCGATAACCAAAGGAATAGTGTTAGTCAATATTAATCATTTATAATCATTAAGTACTTATGAGTTATTTGGTTGTTTCATATTTAATACACCTCAAGCATAAAGCTAATACTAGAGTGGTGGATTTTTACATACACACAGTTTCATATTCATTCTTTTAACATGAATCACCATGGGTCCTTAATCCATCAGAATCATCTGTTTGTAAACACATGAGGCACAGAAAATTGAATGTCTGTTTAAGGTGCCAATATGATTGTGATTGTACTGGAGATGAAATGTTAAGCCTTATGAGAATCTGGATAAACATATACATTTAGGCAAGAATTTACTAAGCCAGTCCTTTTATTTCACAATGCCTGAGAGTGGACATACTCTGTAGAAGTCAAAACAGTTAAGGAAGGAGGGTGTTTTGATAAGAATGTGCTCATACCTTGGATCATAGCACATGTGAAAACATTCCCAAAGGGTTCTCATCCTGAAAAAATAAGATTTGAACACATTGATGAAGTGTTCACATTCGGACCATCATGTGTTTGAAGTACTCCTTCTTTGCAGGTAGTTGTTGTAGATCAAGTTAAAGCAATATTTATCCTAAGTTATTTAGAGGAATGTTATTTCAAGGATCACCAGTAAATAAGTTATGACAGAGTTGAGTGTCCTCTTGTTGTGAAATAAAGAAGGTAAATTAAAATAGAGTGCTTTGGAACACTGATTCTGAATTTTAAGAATATGGTCTTTCAGCCGGGCGTGGTGGCGCACGCTTGTAATCCCAGTACTTTGGGAGGTGGAGACCGGAGGATCCGTGTTCGCGGCCAGCCTCAGCTCTCGCTCTCTCTCTCTCTCTCTCTCTCTCCCTCTCTCTCTCTCTCTCTCTCTCTCTCTCTCCCTGTCTCTCTCTCTACTTAGTGAGGCCCTCCGCAACTTCGTGAGACCCAGTTTCAAAATAAAGTATAAAAAATAGGGCCGGGGGTATAGCGCGGAGGTAGAATGCCCCTGGGTTCAATTCCCGGTACCGCAAAAAAAAAAAAAAGAAAAGAATATGGTCTTTCTTGCTCTGATAGTTCTAAAATTTGAAGTAGTTAATAAGGTCATCCTAAATCAGATGCAGATTTTAATGCTGAGTGTAGCTCTTGTAATTTGTATGTACAATTTTACATATTAGACAAACTAAAAGAGTAAACTTGTATATGTACCTTAAATGTCCAAGTAGACTAGTATTCTTAAAGCAAATTTTGTCTTGTTTTTTTTTTCTTCCTCTGTGCTTTCTTCCTCTCTGTTCTTCCTTTCTTTTCATGAAGTTATGAACACCTATTCTGTGTCCCACACTGTGGTGGATTGGCTATAAACCAGAGATGTTCATAACCTTCTTTGAACTTACAGTCCATGAAGAGATAAATGCAGATACAATTTTCATATTGTTTTATTATAGATGCAAACGGATATCACAATTAATACAAATTACAGTTGCCAGAGTAATCCATTTTTCTCTAAAACGAGTTCTTCATTTTATTACTTAGATTGCTATTAGTATTTACATTAAAGAGAAAACTCATGTCAATTTTCTTTAAAATAAATAAAAGGTGAAATTACCTCCATGGTAGAGTCCCAAAGGAGGGAGTGGTTCTACCAGGCGCTCACCTCTACTTCACCTCTTGCTGGCATCCCTCATGCTGCAGCTGTTGCTGACCTAAAAACACCGCATCACAAAACTGGAGAGGAGACATTTTTAGAAACCCTAATCAATCTTCACAATTCTTAGTAGTCTGAATTGGATCATATATTCATCCGTAGAATGCAGGATACAATACCAAAAACCAGCAGTCTCTGGAAGCTAATGGAGGTATTTTTGACAGAAAAAAGGAAGTAATAGGAAGTCAGAGATGCAGTCAAGATTGACTCTTTTCAGCACACCTTGCAGTGCACTGAACATCAAATAACACGGCAGTCCAGTCCAGCTTTGAAGGTGGGAAATGAAGAGCAGTACTTCTATATAAACTTGATTTATGGTCCTTCACTTACAGGAAAAAAAAGAACATTGTTCTAAATGTTATAGTACAGTCTTCCAGGACATTGTTTGTCATTTTTTTTTACTTATATATTTTTTCCTCTGTCTTCCTAGGCAGACATTATACATAGAGAAACTCAGACAGAGTAATAGGAGATTTATCCCTGTTGAAAAACAGTCAACACTATTACCTTTAAGGATTGCAGAGGTTGCAATATGTAGTAGTCCAAAATATCATTGCCATGTCTTGATAAAGACTGGAAATGGAAATAACCCAGCCAGTGCTTTATGTGCGGTAAGTAAACAAGGTATATCGGCTGCCATAGGCACCAATGTTGTTGTTCTTGTTTGACCATTGATTAACTGCTTGATCAAGTTTCTGAATCTCTGTGTGTTTCATTTTTTTTGATCTTCAAAATATTTTTTGCATATGTCAAACATATAATCAAGAGTACACGTAGTTAGCAAATGATTCCCTCAAGTATCACTCTTATGTTAGAACAGTTTCCCTCTAACTCTTAAAGTATTCCTTTGGTGGCTCTTGATGAGTGGGATGGAATTAAATGAAGTATATTTTCAATGCAAAATATTGTATTCAACGTCCATGCATCAAGAACAACAGAGGGTCAGTGCTCAGTGATGGAGTAAGGTTAGGTATTCATGTTGTTGAGAAATTGTTCCTAGGTCAGATGCCATAGAGGTCTACTGCGATATTTGAAAATGTAGTAATTTACTTTGTTATTCGCACAGTTTTTCCTTTTCTGGCATTGAAGTGTTGCATTCATTTCCCGAAGAAGCAACAGGGAAATGAATTGCAACAAATACTGTTTACTTCTGGAGTGAGCCCTCAAATCCTAGAAAATGACCTGGGACTAGAAGAGTTGCTGATACTCTGAAGGTCTCTCATCTCTACACTGAACGAGGGAGCAGAAAGCACTGTGGCTGTTATAAACAACAATTATGACTTTAATATAAAATTGCCTTCCTGAAGTGGTTCAGGTTCTTTGAAGAGATAACAAATTTTGACTAAGTAAATCCATAGAGATAAACCATAGTTCTAAAAAATATTAATGAAGGATCTGCAAAAAGACTAATTTCATGTGCCTCAGATGACAGTCTCAGATTAGATGGTTAATGTTTTTAATTGATCTTTGTGTAGTACCCTGAGGCATAAATCCAATTAAGATTTACATGGATATATGCATAGAAATCAAATAGATTTACCCTATTTTTTATCAGAATCAGAAACATTTTGGAACTTTAAAGTTTTAATATGCAGAAATGAATATCTTCAGATTTACCAGTTATGAACTGCTTAAAATAATTTTGTAACAACAACATTGTTTTTCACATATATAGCATGCTAGTACATCTGGTTGTAAATAATTCAGTTACAATTAAAAAGGTTCTACTAAAAAATTACATGACCATAATATTATATCCAAATTAGTCCCCTTTTAAATTACTTTCTCTCACTTTTCTCATGTGTTTTTCTTGATAATTGCATTACCACATTTTCTTCTTTTCCCTCCTCACATGTGAAGATAACACCATTAATCTATTGTTGAGAAAATAATGTCTTTAATGGATAGAGGTAAAAAAATGTATGTCTCAAAGTTGAAGTTCCCTGGCCTAGTTTAATCAGCTAGCATACATCATAAACCAGGACCAGATGTTTAAACTCCCAGCTTTCTGTCACCACACTTTACCACATATGATTCTAGAAATCATTTAACTCATCCTTCCTCTAGTGTATGACTCTAGATTACAGCAGTTCGAAAAGAGGCCCTTCCCTTTCTGATTAAATAGAAATTTTACACAACATCATTCATTTATTTTTAGAGGGTTCTAAATTGTTGTTGTTGTTGTTTAAATACTAAGCCAACAGTTGCCTGTGGACAACATGCATACATTACTTGCGCATTTATAGTCTGCTACAAAAAGGAATACATACTTCTGCCTTCAAGTAGTAGAAGTCAGTTCCTATAACGTCCTCATACCCCACACCTTGACATCTTCTCTTTTGTCAAGTCATAACAGTTCCATCAATCATTCTTTTTGTATTGGATGCAGAGCACCCTCTAGGAAAGCCTGTTGAAATAAATTGAAATGATCTGAGTTATTTACAGATTTTTTACCATGAATTCTTAAGCATAATTCTTTAATTACCCACCTGAAATTTTGCACCTGGAATGACAACAACAAAAACAGTAACAACAAAAAGAACTTTGATACAGTTTAGCTTATAGAAGTAAAGTAAGATTTTTTTGAAGTTTTGCCAGTTTTATTTATTTATTTTTTGCATCTTAGAAAAGCTACAATTTTTTAAAATTTATTTCTAACTTCTACAAGAAAACATATAAGATTATATATTCATGAGATAGTGTTATATTTTTGCTTTAAAATGTCCCCCAAAAGGCTCTTATGTTGAAGTCATGGTCCCCAGTATCCAGTATAGCAAGGTTTGGAGGTGAGGCATGGCTGGAGGAAGTGGGTCATTGGGGTGGGGCCTGGAGGATAATAAATGTCCAAGGCCTCCTCCTCTCAGTCTCTCTGCTTCCGGCTGCCATGAGGATGATATCCTTCAGCCTCATGTCCATGGTGATAGCCAACCATGGATTAATTCCTTTGTAACCTCTGAAATTGTAAGCTCCCAATAAACATTTATTCCTCTAAGTTGTGCTTGTCAGGTAATTTGATCACAGTGAGGAGAAAGTGACTAAAACAGGTACCATATTTCGATATATGGTTACACTGAGTAATGTTTAAATCAGGGTAAACATATCTATCAAGTCAACATTTTTTTTGGCGCTACTGGGGATTGAACCCAGGGGCATTCTACCTCCAAGCTACACCTCCAGCCCTATTTTTTATTCTTCGTGTTGAAACAGGGTCTCACTAAGTTGTGGAGGGCCTCACTAAGTAACTGAGACTGGCCACAAACCTGCGATCCTCCTGTCTCAGCCTCCCAAGTACTGGGATTACAAGTGTGTGCCACCACGCCTGGCTTCAATACAACATTTATCATTTCTTTGTGTTGAAAACTTTCAAGATCTTTTATGCTAGCTTTTCAAAATGTTCACTATATTGTTCTTATCTACAGTCATCCTACTATAAAACAGTATACCAGAATTTTTTGCTCCTATCTGTAAGTTAATACCCATTAGTTAACCTTTTCCCATCCTTCTCCCCATCCTCTGGTAACCACCATTCTATGCTCAATTTCTATAAGGTCAATTTTTGTTTGTTTGTTTGGTACTGAGAATTGAACCCTGGGGCATTCTACCTCCAAGCTACACCAGCTATTTTTATTTTTTGTTTTGAAACAGGTTCTGATTCAATTGCTGAGAGTACTCATTATCTTTAGTCGTTTTGATAATAGCCATTTTGTACTGAAGTGAGGTGATACCTAACTGCAGTTTTTTCATTTTTGTAATGATTAGTGATGTTCAATATGTTTTCATCTACCTGTTGGTCATTTGTAGGTCTTCTTAGAGTTGTCTATTTAGATCTTTTGCCCTTTTTTTTTTGTGGTACCAGGGATTGAACCCAGGGGCATTCTACCTCCGCGCTACACCCCCGGCACTATTTTTTTTTAATACTTTATTTTGAAACCGGGTCTCACAAAGTTTCGGAGGGCCTCACTAAGTAGAGAGAGAGAGAGAGAGACAGGGAGAGAGAGAGAGAGCTGAGGCTGGCCGCGAACCTGGATCCTCCGGTCTCCGCCTCCCAAAGTACTGGGATTACAAGCGTGCGCCACCACGCCCGGCATTTTTTTGCCCATTTTTAATGAGGCTATTTAATTTCTGGGATTAGGTTTTTGAGTTCTTTAGATATTCTGGATATCAACCCCTTGTGAGAAGCTCAGTTGAAAATATTTTCTCTTATTTTGTAGACTGTTTCTATATTGTGGTGATTGTTTACATGCTGTACAGAAACTTTTTAATATGTTGTAAGCCAATTTCTCTATTTGTGCTTTTATTTCCTATGCTTCTGGGGTCTTATTCAAAAACAACTTACCAGTTCCAATGTTCTATTTTATTTTTGATTCTTATTTTTATTTTTTATTTTTATTCTTATCTTATTCTATACCTTCACTTTTGGTCTATATGTTTTCTTAGAGGTGAGGTGAGTTCCATGTAAGCAACATATAGGTGGGTCTGGATTTCTTCTTTTTTTTTAATCTATTCAGTCATCTATGATTTTAATTGGAGAATTTAGGCTATTTACATTCAGGTGAGTTATTATTAGAGCCATTTGTAACTTGTTTTCCATTTTTGTTGTAATTCTTTTCTTTCTTTCTCTCTCTCTTACTGTCTTCCTTTATGTTTAAGTAATTTATTCTAGTACTGTGTTTTGATTCCTTGCTTAGTATTTATGATTTGTTTATTATATATTTTTGCTTGTTGGTTACCATGAGGTTTACAAAAATATCTTTTGATTATATTAGCTATTTTGAAATGATAGCAACGTAACATGATTGTAAAGGGAAGAACAGATACAGAAAAAAAGAACAAAGGAAATATACTAATAAGAAAACTTTCCACTTGCATTCCATTCCTCCCAACACTTGAATTTTTATACTCCACTTTTATCTTTCTTTATTGCATCTCTCTTATCATATTAATGTTGTTATTAATTTATTTTGATTTTTGGCCTTCATACTAAATGTGTGAATGGTTTATCACCCTACTTAAGGTGTTAGAGCATTCTGACTTTGTTTATATACTTACTCTTACCAGTGAGTTTTATACCTTACCATGTTTTCTTCTTACTCATTAACAACTCTTTCAGATTGAAGAAATTCCTTTAGAATTTCTTATAGAACAGGTCTGGTAAAGATATATTCCCTCAGCTTTTCATTATCTCACCTTTATTTCTTTTTTTTAACTTTTTATGTTCATTTATTGGTGCATTGTAATTATACATTTTGATATATGTCAGGGTATGAACATCATACATGCACACATTGCACATTTAGCCCTCCCTTCAGTCCTACCCTATTCCCTCCCCCTTCCCTCCCCTTTATTTCTAAAGGATAGTTTTGCTGGCCAGTATTCTTGATTGGCAGTGTTTCGTTTTGTTTTGTTTTGTTTTTTGTTTATTCTTCAGTGTTGTGAAAAATCTCATGCCATGTTCTCCTGGCCTGTGACGTTTCTGTTGAGAAGTCTGCTGTCAGGTAAATCAGGACTCTTCTGTGTGTCTTTTCTTTTCTCATGAAGCCTTGAGAATTTTCTCTTCATCTTTCCCCTTTGAGAGCTTCATTATAATATGTCTTGTGGTAGAGTTGGTTAAGTTAAATTTGACTGGTGACCTCTGACCTTGATATCTGTATCTTTCACTAGGATTAGGAAGTTTCTATTATGTTTTTGAATAAGATTTCTTCCCTTTTAGTATTCTCAAATCCTTCTTGATCTTCAATAACCCAAATATTTGTTCTTTTAACAGTAGCCCTAAGCTCCTGTAAGCTTCTTCATTCTGTTTTCCTTTTTTCCTTTATATGTGTATTTTTAAATAACCTGTGTTCTAGTCACTGATTTTTTCTTCTCTTGTATCTATCCTGCTATAGATGCTTTCTATCATGTTCATGATTTTGCTGAGTGTATTTTTCAGCTCAAGAATTTGTTTGATCTTTCTAATTGCCTCTATCTTTTTAAAGTTTCGTTGTCAGAGGATTGAATCATTTATCTGTGTTTTTTTCATGCTCATTGTATATGTTTGAGAATTCTCCCATTCTTTTGCTATCTGGTCAGTTTCTGGCACCTTATTTTGACTCTTAGGTGAGGTCATGATTTTCTGAAATCTCTTGAAGCTTGTTGGCATGTAACATATTCTAGGTATTTATTCTAATCTTCCTAATCTTTGTGCCATTGCCTTCCTAGAATTCTAGACAGTTTGCTTATTTTTTATAAGTCTGCGGTCATTTCTACTCTTTCAGTGCTGGATGGTACCCAGGTCCAGATGTGCTAGGAGTCAGCTATTGGTGTGTTGTCATTCTTTTGGTACTAGAAGGCAATAAAAGCCCAGGTTTGCCCCAATGCACATTTGGTTTTGTGTTCAGAAAGAATCAGGGGGGTATGTAGCAAAAGTAGTCTGTCCCTTCAAGCCCCTCCTTGGGGCCAGGGAAAGCCCAATGCTTCATCCACAGTTACTGGTCTATAGTTGGGAACTGTGAGATTCTACCTAACTCTGGGCAGAATCACCATGAATGGACTAGGTATGACATAGCTTCTATGTCATACCTGTGGCCACCAGTGCTGACGAGCTATGCCACACCAAGCTTATAACCCACCAAGACCAGTACAACTCTGGGGTAGAACCAAGGCCCTCCCTGTTGTGGGCTACCTGCTGTTGAGGTGGACTTATGACCTAAGACTTCTGTAACAAGCCATAGTTGATTCTAGATGCAATAGAAATCTGATTTCTGGGGCTAGATACTTTTCCTTGGCATTGAAACTGTTCCAGATTCTCTATCCACAGGCAGGCCTGGTGATGGAGTCATTAGAATTTGCCCAGTGTTAAGTATAACCAGCCTAGCACTGAGTCCCATGGCAAAGTCTTATGTTTACTACCCTGTCCTACACATAGTGAATGGAGTCTTGCACCATCCTCTATTGCCCAAGTTTCAGGTAGTATTGGTGAAGACAGACACTCAACCCTAGGATGGATCATGCTTGAGTCTGACAGTTGCCGGACAGGCACAGTCTTAGGAATGCACTGAAGCCCACTCTGGGACTGGTGGTGATGTAGGCCAAAGCAGAAGTCTATCCCACTGGGGTACAGTTCTAGAGTCCATCTTTGAGCACTGACCTGGTGAGAGCTGCATTGGGAAATGAGTAATAGAGACAATGCTTTGACCATCAACACTGATACTAAACTGAGCTGTTCCCAAGTCTCACAGACACTGGGGCATGGACAGTCTTGAGAGGAGGATGGGTGTACCTTGGGCTCACTTCAAGGCTGGAGATGAAGCAGGTGGAAATGCCTGTCTGTCCCGTCAGCACAAAGGTTTCCATTTGATATTGGAGCCGGTGGTCTAGAGGCTCAGTCTCTGAGCTCTGACTTGCATTAAGAGGCCTTCAGATTCTATGGGATGTTGAGTCTCACTGGGGCAGTCCATAGCACTGGGCTCTAAGACAATGCCCTGTCCTAGCGTTAGTGCTCTGCTCCTTGTGGGATAGTCTTTCTTCCAGCTCTGCAGTCTGAGGTTGGGGTAGAGATAGTGGATGTTAGTTGCATGTCTTAAAGTAGTTCCAGCAGCTCAGTCTGCAGTTATGAGTCTGGTGGTAGGGATCCTGGGTCTTTGCCCAGCCATGGGTTCTATCTTGACAGGCCTAGGATTAGGTTGCAAGTCTAAAGCTTGGACTTAATCTTCCTCCCCAAACAGGAGGATTTTGTCTCCACATTAGGTTGCTTGGGGTTGGGGGAGAGGGGATGCATGCACCTTTTTCCTTCCTGCCTTCTTTAATAGGTCTTCTCATTTTGTTATGCTGAAAGCAGGTGCTGTGGTCCCTCACTTGATTTCCTGTATAATGCATAAAGGCTATCTAAAGTTGAAGACTAATTATAAGAGGCATGCATCACATGGTTTGCGGGTTTCTATTTTGCCTCTGTAAACCCCATTTATTATCTCCCACATCAGCTTATATTAGAATGTAGATAGCTTGCTCATCCCAAATTTATTTCTCATTTTATTCTTCACATTGATGATAGATTTATTTTTAAGATATGCATTTTCTTATGTTCTTGATATGGGTAGACTTAAAAAAGATAAAGCATGTAACTAGGATTCAGAGAATTGTCCAGATTGTGTAGGGCATTGTGTGTCAGGTCAAAAAATGGGAGAAATCATACAGATAATGGAGAGACTAAAAATTTTAGAACAGAAAAGAAAAATAATAAAAAGTTTGATTTAAGATCTTTCTAAGAGTGCCTGATAGAAAAAGAAAAAAAAAGTCATAAAGGGTGAACTGGAAGTACATCAGTATAAACTTTTCATTTTCTATTTTATTCTATTACTGACTGGCTGGGACAAACAATATACAAATTTAATTGTCTATTTGCTAATCTACAAAACGGGTATGGGTCCACTATCTTACAAAGGAAGATATATGAATTTAAGTGGAT
This sequence comes from Glis glis, assembly GCA_004027185.1. Classification (NCBI taxonomy): domain Eukaryota; kingdom Metazoa; phylum Chordata; class Mammalia; order Rodentia; family Gliridae; genus Glis; species Glis glis. The sequence continues at coordinate 21,411 of PVJS01004294.1, forward strand.
TACAAAATAATTAAACAATTATTTTGTATTAAACAATACCTTCAAAGAAAAGAATAACAAAACTATGGTGAGTAAAATAAACTTTAATTATTATTATATAAATATTCACAGATGATGATTTCAATATTACAGCATTAAAAATGCTTAGAATTAAAAATCACAAAAATGTAAAAATGATGTAAATATTAGTACTCTGCTTAAGATATGTGATATTAACAGGCATAACCTATTGCTTTATTGATAGTGATGGACAAAAGGGAAGTTATGGAGTTTGTATGGGAGTATAATAGACAGAAAATAATCAAGATAATGAAACATCAGCTGTACAGCTTTTATAATTGCCATTTGATTATTAATCCCATCACTTTGATTTAAAGCCATACACAATACAATCACAGAAACAATTCATGGTTACCATGGCAAATTCAAACATACAGGAAAAAAAAAGCTGTGAATCACTATTCCAAACATTCAATTATTTACTCAATTGGCTTCGGTTAGAGGACCAGCTAGTATATTACACAGACGATTAATAACTACCAGAAAATAGCAAAGTGTTATGAACACTTTCCCATTGTTATGTGTCAACAAATACTTTGATGGCATCATACACTACATGGTCACCAGTATCATAGAAAAATGTTTCATTCATAATATCAGTAAACATTAGTCACAAAGCATTAACTTATTATCTTTAAAATATATTTTATGCATAGGTTTATAGAATTGATAAGTAATGACTATTCTTCTAACTCTCTTAGTCACAGTGAGTACCATTATTTTTTAAAAACCTCATGACTAACATTGAATAACAGCAGTAATTTAAATTCCATGACTAAATCAATATATAAAACAATTTTTTCAATCTATATAAATTTATTCATTTGTTTTTCTTAAATGTGAAAATGTAAATGTGACCTAGAGTTTTTTTCCATTGTCTAGACTGTGTATGTGGTATGTCCACGTGTTTGTGTTTGTGTTTGTGTGTATGTGTAGTGGACTCATGGAGCAGAAGAAGCAAGGCCAACACTGAGCATCATTAGCATATGGATACCTTGAAATCAGGAGGTTTTGTCTATCTTATGCACTGTTATATCTCAAGTGAGACCTAGATTCATAGATGATCTTTAATTAAAGAGAATAATATCAAAGAAATATATTTCTTAATAAGCAATGGTGCTAGTTCCTTCTGGGGTTTGCACTTTGTCTCTCTAAAGTTAGTTTAAAAAGGAGAATTTCATTGTTATTTTTAATTTTATATTTTCCTTTTTACACATAGTAATTGTGCATATGTAGAAAGTACAGTGTGATAATGTATATGACGTATAATGACCAAATTAAGGTATTATTTCCTTTTCATTATTGTTTTTATATTTGGAGGCTTTAAACTCCTCTCTTCTAGTTCTTCATAAAATATATAATAAGTTCTTGTAAACTGCAGTCATCCTACTATGAACACTAAAGCTTATTCTTCCTATCTAGCTGTATTTTAGTATTTTATTATCCAACCCTATCCTTCCCATAACCCTTCCTAACCTCTAGTAATCATTATTCTACTGTCTTCTTTAAGGTCAACATTTTTAGCTTCCACATTTAAGAACATGTAGTGTTTATCTTTTTATATCTGGCTTATTTCAATTAATATAAAATCCTCCTGTTCCATCAATGCTGAAGAAAATGACAAGATTACTTTTTTATGGCTGAATGACATTATATATGTATATACACACACACACACACACACACACACATATACATATACACACAATGGAATGTATATATGTATATATGAATCACAATAGTATATACATTTATGCATTTATCTACTGATAGAATAGTGGTACTATAAACATGAGTGTAGTTATCTTTTTGATAACCTGAATTTCTTTCCTTTGGATACATATCCAGAAGCTAAATCATATGGTAGTTCTATTTTCAGTTTTTTGAGGAGCCTCTATACTATTTTCCATAATGGCTATACTAATTTACATTCCTACCCACAGTGTATAAGAGTTCCCTTTTCTCCACATTCTTGCCAGCATTTTTCTTTTCTGTTTTGGTAATAGCCTTTCTGGCTGGAATGATACGATGTCTCATTGCAGTTTTGGTTTCCTTTTCCCTGATGATGAGTGATGCTGAGCCATTTTTCATATTGGTAATTTGTATGTCTTCTTTGAAGACATGTTTATTCAGATCAATTACCCATTTTTAGTCATATAATGTATCTTTTATTGCTGATATTTTTTAGTTTCTTGTAAATTCTGTATATTAATCTCTGATCAGATGAAAAGTTTGCAAACACTTTCTTCCATTCTCTAGGTTGTCTCTTCACTGTGTTACTTGCTTCCTCTGCAACGCAGAAGCTTCTTACTTTGATATAATCTCATTTGTTTATCTTTATTCTGATTGTATACGCTTTTGGGTCTTATAAAAATTATTACCCATCCTAATCTCTTCACTTTTTCCCCTCTACATTTTCTTGTAGTAGTAGTTTCATAGTTTTGGTCTTATATTTAGATCTCTACTCAGTTTTGAGTTGACTTTTGTGTATAATGAGAGAAGAGGGTCTAGTTTCATTCTTCTGCATATGGACATCCAGATTTCCTAGCACCATTTGTTGAAGAGACTGTCCTTCTTCATCTGCATGCTTTTGGTATATTTCATTGATGTTTTAAGCAAAATATCCACTTATCACACTCTGACAGATCAATATCATTGGGATATATAGGCTTTTATAAGTGTAAATTTTTATATAAATCAAGTATTCATATTCATACATTTAGCCATAAAAATCTATAGGCTAAAAGTTTTCTAATATCTTCTTTAAAAGAGAAAGCAATTATATGGCATGAAACAAGTTACCTACTATATCATCCAGCTGTTCACAACTAATCCTCTTTTAAAATGTCTTTGTGTAGAATTAAAAGTGAAAGAATCAATATATATCCTTAAGGATAGATATCTAAATTGTAGTCAAGATTTTGGTATCATAGAAAGTAAATTCTCCTTCAGAATGCCTTACAAGGCCAACTTTGGGACTTCTCAATTTGTTTTATCAGTGTATGACCACCACTCAAATGGTTTTTACTTTATAGTTGATTAACTATAGGTTTTGTTATCATTTCTAATAATTTCAGAAACTATTCACTCATTCATGTAATGCATAAGTATATACTACCTCTTCTATGCTGCCACGAAGCTAGGTGCTAATATTCAAGATAAATAAGAAGATCTCAGGGTCTCACTGAAGAAGGCAGACAATAAAATAGCATGGGTAGCCTAACAGAATTCTGATTAGACAGAGTTGCAGCCCAGCAAAGGATAGTGTGGAACTTGAGTGATAATGGCTTATAAGAGTTGAGGTTGTAAGGCTAGCCAGGGACAAATGATTAAAAAGCCTGTAATAATTTAGACAATTTTCGATAGGTAACAGTTGCAGAAAATGACATGACAACTAGTTTGAGAGATAAAATATTGCTGTGGCAACAGTGTGGATGATAAGTGCGAGGGAAAGGGAACCAGAGATAATCTGACAAATTAGGAGCCTATTTTGATAAATAAGTCAAAATGATGAAAGCTTGACTTAAATAGAAGCAGCAGAGGTGCATAAAAGATTACCATGATAGATGATGAGCTGATAGAATCAACAGTACTTGGTCATCACTGGAGGCTGGTGACAATATAGAATAACTCAGAAGACTGAATGGCGACCAATAACATTCTCTAAGAAGGCAATAAGAGAAGAGAGATTAGGCTTTGGAGGAAAAAATAATAACCACTTTTGGCACTAGGTGTAAGCTCCCAAATCACAAGTTAAGCTATCCAGGAGGCAACTAAATGTGTAGCCTTAAAATTCTTAAAATTTCTGGTCTAGAGATAAATTGGAAATCATCAGCATAAATGATAACCAAAGTTATGGGATGAATAAGGATAAGGATATACTGGAAGACTGATGAAATATCCTCTATTTCTTTTCTTCCTTTTTTTGAAGAAAAAGTCAGGAAAATTATGTGGAAATGAGATCTTAAGAAAGTTAAGTGGTACAAATATCAGGATTGTTCAAGCAAATGACTTTAGGAAATCATACAAGGTCAATCGTGTAAGGTTAGGGGATGTAGAGACATTGTTAGGGATATTTGTCCACAAAGCAGCATGCAATTACCTTATCCCTACCTTCAGATTCTTTCCTTGCTACAATACAATTTTCAAGGGAAACTAAGGATATATTTCCCTTGCCCTGCCTTCAAATTGGGAATGGATCTGAAAGGTCAAGACGTTTAAAAATATCATTGAATTTTTTTTGTATTTGCTTAAATATGGAATTCTCTATGTCCTACACAGAGCATGTAAGTTAAATTTCAACGAGATGAAGTGAATACCCAAACCAAATAGCTTAAACAATAAAGAAATATATTGACTCATATTGCCAAAAGCCAAACTGTAGGGAAGCTTACCCGGTTTAGAGATGGCATCAAGGAGCATGAGTTTGTATCTCTATGCTCTGATCTTGGCTTCTTCCCAAGGTTGTTTTTCCAAATGATTCCTTATGTAGCCAAGTGGCTGACAGTAGTAAGTGAGATCACTTGTTTCTATGTTCACATCATGAGTGTATAAAGGAGTGCTTTCTGAAATAATCTGGATATAAGAGGGACTTTAGATAATGGAGGAGAAACTCCAGGGGAGAGAGGGAGGGTGGGGGAGGTAGGGGAGGTGAGGGAGGTGGTCTAAGGGAGGGTGAGGGAGAGGGAGAATTAATGAAGGAATCACTTCCACTGACATTATGTACATATGTGAGAATACCAACGCCAATCTCTATATCCTATATGGGGAAGAGGGGGAAAGGAGAGGGAGCCAGGAGAAAGCCCAGCAAGTACTGTGTGCATATATGTCACTATCATTATAAACCACATTATGATGTGAAACTCTGATGTACCAATAAAAGTATAAAAAATGAGAAATATCACTCTCAGAAGCCTAGAGATATCCTCCTTTCATTTATCATTGACCAGCATTGAGTTCCTTGGTCAGATTTACTCTTAGACAAAACAGATCCACCCTTAGAGTTGAGGGGTGAAGTCAGTTTACCTCAGCCAATTTATGCTGCAAGATACTTATCTTCTCAAGTCTAAAGCATTATAATACTAAGAGTTTCAGAGTGATTTATTAAGAAAGGCACTCTATATTAATTATCATATTTAATGGTCATAATATCTTTATTTAGGTGATGTGATTGTCTCTCTTTTGCAAGTAAAGAAATGGACATTTCTAGAGATAATGTGCTTCACTTGTAGTCCAACAAATACAGGACCTCATTTCAGCTTTGTCTGCCTCCCAAGCTATTAACCATGACATTTCATTCAATCTCAAGGAAAACTCTTTATCTTTCTGCTTCATTTCTTTTTTAGTGATAAAAATACTGTTTCTTTCCAAACAATTGACCAAGGCCTGCTTTGTGACCTCAAATCTTCAGATGTCTGAAAAATCTCCTCTTTCTCATTGTGACCTCCTTCTATCATAGAAGTTCAGAACACTGTCACAGAGTCACCTGCTGCAGCAAAACAGTGTGGACTCCTAGAATCTATTGCACAGAAATGGGATACACGCAGCAGTTGTACTGAGAAGCAGGCACAGAAATAATTCTCTCCCAGCTCTGGCTTTCAAGAGAGCCTCGGAAAAAACACACAAGCTGAAGCTTCCTACTGGAAATCCCTTCGTTTCATCATTTAGAGCTAGCAAAGTGGATTGGAATTTAAATTTAGGCTGTTTCATGAAAGCAACTCTTGCAGTTTAGCAAAACTTGGGGAGTCCAATCTTTTAGATGTCATGAGACAGCAGCAAAATATTATGGTTTTCTTCCACTGGTTATACATTAGAAAAAGTGAAAAAAATCTCTTTTATATCTGACCTGGAAATTGTGGATGCAGCATTTCTTTTTTGAAATGACTCTTTTCATTAAAATTTTTTATACTAGATAAAGGGACCTACAGAAAGAAATGACTGAAAGGGCTATCAAAGCCTTCACTTAAAGATACATGTTATATTCTAATTCAGTAAATGGTTAATGTCATTCTTTATGTTACATGATCCAAGGCCCATGTATCAAAATTTTGGATTGAAAATGTCTTGGGTTTGATAATGAATTATTTGAATTGGGGTTATTGGATAATTTTGGAAGCGATGATAAGAAAACTTAAATCACTAGGCATATACACAATTCCTAGTTAGGAAGGAAGCAAAACACAAGGTAAACCAGTGTTAGGAGGAAGATAGATTAAAGTTTTTCTTTCAAGATATATATTTAAATATAGTTTATTTTCTAAAAAACCTACATTTCTTAATTTACTTTAAAAAACCTGGTTGCTGCATTCAAGGAGCTGTCTGTAGAATGAAATATGAATTACCATAGCGTGGCTTACAGTGCAATAGAAAATAAGGTTTATATTTAAATAACTAAAGTAAATGTAAAGAGCAGTAAGTGCCGTATAAGAGGTGCTGTCAAAGTCAGTGGTATTTCCGAGGGCAAAAATACTACATTCAAATGAATAACTGCATTGAGTTGAATAATTGTAGAAGATTTGGTGGAGAGGTAGACTTTGAGCCGAATTCAAGGTTAGATAGGAGTTGCACATACAGATAAGAAAATGAGGATTCTTTCCAAAGAGTAGGAACAGAACAGTGATTAAAATAGGAGAGCACAGAGTATGGAGAGCTAAAAGCTGGGAGAAAAGGATTTTGCAGGCAGGTGCCCTTGCTTCTTTTTGAGGAAGAAATATGATGTCATCTAACATTAAAAATTTTTTTTCTCATCTGTGATTTAAGGGGTGGTGAATCTTAAGTGTGACCCTCTCTCAAGACACATGCACAAAACCAACCTAGACTTCCTAGACTTTGTCTCCAGTATGAAAGGGGCTTTCAGAGCAATTATGAGACGGAGCTGAGAACAGCTGCTTATGAAACTGGGCCCTATTTTTTTTTTTTTTTTTTTTTTTTGCAGATGGATCAGTGAACTCGTTTTAGTCTGAGGGGAAGCTGTTTCTAAAAGTTTATCTCTCTTGTGGTGGATTCTATTTGCTTTATCTAATGTTTAGTTAGAAACACTAACCATTTGAGAAAGAAGAAAACGGGCTGCATAGATGTCATATGAAAAAATTAGAACTACTTCAGGGAAATCAGTAAATCATTACCGTTTTGATGAAGGGGAATGAGAATGATCAGATTTGTGAAAAGGTAGGGGTTGTAATTCATTTGCCTTTAATTTTTCAGTAACTAAGTACAACCCTAGAAAACACAGATACACACAGAGTTTTTATTTTTTGTTAGACATATCCATGGACAGGATAAAGTGAAGGAGCAAATACTGGTGAGCAGAAAAATTGTTTAGAAGAGGTTTCATTCGTCCAGCAGTGAACATACTGGACTTGACTAGGGCAGTAACATTGGCAAAAGGGAGAGGCTGTGACTAATAAATACTGCAAAGGTAGAACTGACAGGACTTGAAAATAAATGCGTCTTTAGAATCAAAACTCGTTTTTTATACCCATACTCATTTTAATAATGAGTTTTCATCCTGGGGCTTGTGAATTTGTGAATGTATATGAGCTTTCATATACATTCACATACACTTATAAATGTATACTTTACGAATGTATAATGAACATACATATATAAGAAAAGCAAAAGGAATATTTGGAAAAGGATGAAAGGTTCAGTTTAAACATGTGTTTAAGGTGTTAGAGATGTATTTAGATGTTTACTAAGAAGTAGTTAGACAATCTTGGTTTTTTTATGAGATAAGGGCTAGAGATAAATATTTTGGAGGGTTTTGCATCATAGTGATTAAGAAAGGAGAGGCTAAATAGGAGATAAGAGAGCCAAGGGCATATTTTATAGGAATAATTTAGAGGGATTTGAAGAAAACCTGGAGAGGGAGTTTTTATAGACATCATTTTGATAAGCAATTTTACTTGATGGCAACTTTAGAAGATTGATATTACAAGAAGTGGAAGGATTGAGACTACACAGGAAGAACTCCTTCCAGGCCAAGGAAGGAAAATCCAAATCCAAACAAACATACCAGATACAAGTTCACAGAAAGAAGGGAGCCTTGTTTGGTGTGTTTGCCATTCTCTACACAGTATCTTGGACTTAGTAGTTACTCAATTAATATATAAAGACACATGGACTAAATAGGTTAAGGCTAATAACTTGTGAAGTAATTTCTCCATTCTTTTATTAAATTATTCTTTTTAAAATTATAGGCATAAAATGCTTATTACAAAAATCCCAACAAATATACATGAAGTAAAAAGTAAATAGGCATTTGCTATTAATGCTTCATATATATTTTTAGAAATTTTTATATACAATATAAAACATATATACATGTATTCATTGATGTTGTTCTTTATACTTCATAACATATAATGGGAAATTTACCGTATCAGTAATGTATATGTGTCACATTGTTTTCAGTAGCTATGTGTAGCATCCCATAATGTAGATACACAGTGACTGCTTTTATCATACCTCTACTGATGGGCATATAAGTAGTATACACTTATTTTTTTCATTTTTAGTGATGATTGCTCTTTGCACATTCTTGCACAAATATCTTTGTGCACAAGAGTGAATAATTTTGTCAGGGAGACTCCTTTTAGCCAAAGAACATATCAATTTCAAGTTTTTATAATTATTACCAAATTGTCTTTCAAACAGGGAATATCAACATACATTTTTAACAAATGTACAAGCAAATATTTAAAGCAATCCAATCACAACTCCTTTGTTTATTGCTATTATGAAAATAAAAATTTAATTATCCAAATAATTTTAAGTCTTACAAATAACATTCCTCAAGTGAGATCTGAAGTCATTAATAAGTATTTCTGCACTGAAAATATGCCAGACTATTTCCTCCTTCAGTCTTTCTCTCTCTCTCTCTCTCTCTCTCTCTCTCTCTCTCTCTTTCTCTCTCTTTTGGCACTGGGGATTAAACCCAGGGGCAGTCTACTTCCAAGATACACCCCCAGCCCTATTTTCTTTTTATTTTGAAACAGGATCTTACTAGGTTAATGAGAGTCTCACTATTTGCTGAGGCTGTCCTCGAACCTGCAATCCTCTGTCTCAGCCTCCCAAGTACTGGGATTACAAGCATGTGCCACCATGACCATCAACAGTCTTCATCTCTTGACTCCATTAAAATATACAGGTTTGTTGGAAGAGCTATGCCTAATATAGTTGAATTGCGTGGTGTAGTTGTGGTGACTCTAGCAGCAATAGCAAACCCACATATGCCAGAGGAGAGTCAGGTCATGAGAATATGTGGAGGGGGCTTCATTTGATACAGTTGGGATCCTGGACAGGGGATTACATGTGCCTGATATAGCAGAGCATTCAAATTCAGTTTAATATATATGTAAAGTAATATATAGAATATATAGTAATATATAGTGTAAATAGTAATATGTATTATATATAGTAATTTTCACATTACTATTCCAAGGCAGTGCTACTTAGGATACATTTTTAAATTATGTACTTCAAATAAGACACATCTTTGAACTAGATTCTACCAGGATGATGTAAGTTTTGACTTTGTTCCCAATCCTGGGTCTGACTAGGTAATGTATGTTGTGTTCTGTAGCTCTGATCTGGAAGCTCCTTGGCTACTGGAGAGGAGGAGGTTCTACTTCTAGAGAACTTCTAGGTCTGCAAAAGCACAGCAGGAATCTCTCCTGAAAACCCAGTCCTTCCCCTACAATTCTAGTTTTTAAAGGGCAGCTTTCATTAGAAAATGTAGATTTATTATTCTATATAAATTTCACAGCTTATCGGTGAGCAAGTTATTATCACAATTTTATAGGTCAGAAACTGAGGAGACCCAAAAAAGTAATTTGTTCCAAATTTACACACAAGTGAAAGTCAGAGTTGCTTGAGTTTAACTGCAGACCTAGTGACCTCTGAGCTACCATAGTTACTGCCCCGGATGCCTGAACTGGTTTCTACAGTGAAATTCTTTGGAGAAATCCCAGACCATATTTTAGGTTTCTCTGTGTTGCATGTGTGGTCATCAGGAAATTAAAAGGCCTAAGTGGTTCAGGGCCTGTCACCATGGGGCAAATATGAGTGACAAGTAACCTTTCTGGGTAATGCATTACCTCAATATGGGCCCTGTAGTGTTATGCAACATCTCAGATAGGAAAAACAAGCTACGAATAGTAAGAACTCAACATTTAAAATGTGTATTCCTTGGGAAAGTGAGAAATAACAAGCAAGCTACTAGGAATACAAAAGTGACATATATATATCTGAGAATGCCACAGTCCTTTGAAAGAGCAGTTATAGAACTTTGTGAAAGTAACTTGGGATTGGTTTTATTCATGGATAATAAAAATCAAATTCTAGCCTACTCAATAAAGACAACAAAACCTTTTAAAATAGGACTGTAAAAAATAAATGTTTAAATAACTTTATATATCTAGCTTCTTATTCATATAAGCTTAACAATTGTGCCACTTCTGTTTATTTAAGCTTTACAAATAATTTTTAAATTATTGATCCCCAACATCTGTAAAATCAGCATTGTTTCTGATAGGATGTACTCATAGCAACCTTAACCTCCTGCCCACCACCCGTGGTCTCTTCCTATCTTTAAACAACAATGAAGTAAGAGGATTCAGCATATACCTGAAATAAATTAGAATAGTAAAATCAAAATTATTTTCTTTCATCTTAGACTTGCTGTGTTATTCTCTTTAGTCCCAACCTCATTTGTTTTAAACATGATTACACTCTCATTTAAAATTTAATACACATGCAGGCCAGGTGTAGTGGCACATGCTTGTAATCCCAGTACTTGGGAGGCTGAGACTGAATGATCTGGGTTCACGGCCAGTCTCAGCTACTTAGTGAGGTCCTCCGCAACTTAGTGAGGCCCTATTTCAAAATAAAGAATAAAAAATAGGGCTGGGCATGGAGCTCCGAGGTACAAGGCCCCAGGTTCAATCCCCAATACCACAAAAAAAATACACATGCAAAAATTTTATGTATTTAGTTCCATATGCTGTTATCACAAATCATCCCAAAATCTCAGTGACTAAATACAACAAAGTTGTAATTTCTTCCTATTGTCTAGGTTGCTTTCTGTTCGCAGGGAGAGAGAAGGCATTGTTTAGATGACCTAAGGCTCCTTGCATCTATAGCTACATCATCTTCTAAGGCCTTGGAATCTTCCAGTAGGTACTTTATATCCAAGTAACAAACCAGGGAAGAGATAGAGCATGGACAATCACATTGCGAGATGTCTGTGGACTCTGCCTGAAAATGTCATGTTGCTTCATCTATAACCCTTGGATTATGAAATCTAACCATGTGACTTCATATACCATCAAAAATATTGATAAATATAGTCTAAAAGTATACCAAGAAGGAGACTAGAATGTATACCTAACTTTCTCTTAGCAGTCCCCACTGCAAATAACTACTTGGCAGATATTTCTCAAATATCATTATTCTTTACTTTAAACCAACACTAACAAAGAAAAAAAATCACTAGGAAAGATGAACGTATCATAAACAAAGGCATATATAGCTATTTTCTTCTAGCTATCAAATAGCAAATAGTAAAATAACTGCTATATTTTCTAAACATCAAAAGCAACCTACTTTATATATTTTGTTGTGCATTACATTTTACATTAATTAAAATATTAAATAAAATGGAGTATATATATTGGAGAAATGGTTATCTAAATTATGATTGATCTATATGGCTATATATTATGCATGCATTAAGATGATATTTGGAAAAATATTTAATGAGATGGAAAAATGGTCCTTATGTATTTTGTATTTGTATTTACTGGGTATAACTGACATATAATATGTCACACAAAAAGTATACAGATTGATAAATTTTGATGTATGTATGAACCCAGAAGCCAACACACTAACAATGCAATAGACAAATTCACCCCCTCAAAAGTCATATATATACAAAGTTATATAGCTATATATAGTTATACATCATATATATGAAGTTATATGTAATATATATAAATATATATATTCACCCCCTTGCCCATTCATAATCCTTACTCACCCCTGCTCATCCCCAGGCACCACAGGCACCTGCTTTCTGTAACTGTAGTGAGCCTTTTCTGTGGTTTTATTTAAATAGAATTATATGTTCTTTTTGTCTACATTCTTTTCCTCAACAAAATTTTTCTGAGATTAATCCACATTGTATCATGTATCATACATAGTTTATGTTCTTTTATTGAAGAGCAATATTCTATTATATGGATATACTATATATTTTTAATCGATTCATCTATGGATAGGCATCTGGGTTGTTTTCCTTTGGAAGTGGCTATGAATGTTCATTTACAATGTTCAAGTTCTTGTATCAAGTTTTGCTTTTACTTTTCTTGAGTATCTAGGAGTGGATGGGCTGGATCTATGGTAGATATTATGTGCAATTTTTTTTTTTGGCGGTATCAGGGATTGAACCCAGGGGCATTCGACCTCCGAGCTACACTCCCAGCCCTATTTTTTTTATTCTTTATTTTGAAACAGGGTCTCACTAAGTTGCAGAGAGCCTCACTAAGTAGCTGAGACTGGCCGCGAACCCAGATCATCCTGTCTCAGCCTCCCAAGTACTGGGATTACAAGCATGCGCCACCACGCCTGGCTATGTGCAATTTTTTATAAGAAATTTGCCAAATTATATCCTAAAGTAGTTGTAGCATTTCATATTTCCACCTAGCAGTATATAAATTTCTGATTCATCCAAGTCTTAGTCCATTTGGGCTTCTACAAACAAGATACTCTGGGTGGTTTATGATCAACAGGAATCTATTTCTCACAGTTCTGGAGACGGGCGGTTCATGATCAAGACACTGACAGAGTCTATATTGGGTGAATAATTGCTCCCTGACTCATGGAAAGCCAGTTTTTCACAGTGTCCTCACATGGTGCAAGGAAGAAGAGACCTCTCTGGAGTTTCTTTCATAGGACGCTAATTCTATTCATCAAAACTCCTGCCCCATGGTTTAATTATGTCCCAAATCCCCACATCCCCACATTCAAAGGACATTCCATTAGGAATTAGGTTCCAACACATGAATTTGAGGGCATGGACACAAACATTTAGTCTATAGCAATCCAGATTCACAGCAACTTCCGGGGTGACCCATCTTGTTAGTTTTAGGCACCCTAGTAAGTTTGCAGGGATATCTCATTGTGGTTTGGATTTTAAATTTCTTTAATGACTAGTAACATTGAGCATCTGTCCATGTTTGTAGTTGCCATATGAATGTCTCTGTTTAGTGCTATCTCTATTCATATTCTAAGCCTATTGTTTACGTTTTGAAACAAATCCCCTTACTTTGGGTCCTGGACAGTGACTCTGCCCTGGCTAATGGTGGAGGTTGTCCAGCACCCTGGGCCTGTGCCTTTGGGTGGTTGTATTAGTGGCAGGCCTGCAGGCCTCTGAGTCACCCTTACAGTCACCCATTCCTTTTCTCAAAGAATAGCATATATTTTCAGCAGAATAGCTCCATTGGCCCAGTTCATATGTATAGAATCCCAGAAATTCAACAGCCTTTGTTTTACCCCATGTCATTTTTCCTCAGTCCAGGCTGGCAGGATTTCTGTTTAGGTCGTTGATTGTATCCATGAGCCACACACCTCATCTATCTGACAAAAGTTTGTTCCCCACACCTTGGCCCTATTTCCAGAGCACACTCTGGATTAGGGAGAATTTTCCAAATCATTAAGTCCTAGTTGTTGTTGTTGTTGTTGTTGTTGTTGTTGTTGTTGTTGTTCTTCTTCTTCTTCTTCTTCTTCTTCTTCTTCTTCTTCTTCTCCTTCTTCTTCTTCTCCTCCTCCTCCTCCTCCTCCTCCTTCTTCTTCTTCTTCTCCTCCTCCTTCTCCTTCTCCTTCTCCTCCTCCTCCTCCTCCTCCTCCTCCTCTTCCTCCTTTTTCTTCTTCTTCTTCTTTTTGCTTAATAGTTTTTTTTCAATGTACTTACTTCCTCTCATATTTTGCTAAAAGCAACAAGAAGAAACTGGCCATATTTTAGGTACTTATACTAGGAAATCTCCTCAGCTAAATATCTAGGATCATTGCTTACAAATTCTACTTTCTACTCAAGAGTGGGAACTAATCAAGATTTTGGTAATTTTATAACAAGAATATATATTTCTATGTATTTAAATATTTATCATCAATGTCATGATACATCATACTCTATTTGAATTTCTCATTCCTTTTTCTCTTGATAATAAATTGAAAATATTATTCCTTTTTATATACACATGCATGCTTAAACTCACATACATATAAATACATAATTATGTATATTGGTTACATGTTACTCTTACATTTGGTTCCACATTCTATCTGTCTTACTATACTTTTGTGAGCTTAGAGAAAATTTCTTGATTTCTCTGTACTCTAGTTTTCTTATATGGAAAGTCTACTACTAATAAAATACCCGCCCCATGGGTTGGCTGTAAGAATGGAGTTATATCCCCTGTGAGGCAATTGTATTATTGTCTGGTGGATGGTAAGCATTAAATAATTGTTACTATTATTACTTCCTTGATTCCATGCCAGTTTATACAGTTATGACTGGAACCTGGGTGTGAACAATTCCTTCTGGCATTGTTAAGAATAAAGTATTTTTCCTCCTCCTCCTCCTCCTCCTCCTCCTTCTCTTCCTCCTCCTCCTCCTCCTCCTCTTCCTTCTTCTTCTTTTCGTGGTACTGGAAATTAAAGCCAGGGTTATTCTGCCTCAGAGATACACCCCCAGCCCTATTTTATTTTGAAACAAGGTCTAAGTTGCAGAGGGCCTCGGTAAGTTGCTGAGGCTGGCCTTGAAACTGCTATCCTCCTATCTCAGCCTAAGTATTGGGCTTATGAGTATGAACCACCATGCCTGGCTATGAATGAGGTATTCCTTCTATATACAGTCTCTCTGCTCTTGTTAAGTCCTCATTTATCCACCACTTTAGCCAGTCACTCAGGTGATCATAAAATTTACCTGTGACAACGTGGAAAGGCAAATCACATTCCGGATTACATGGTTGTCACTTTTCACTGTCCAACCTACTTGCCTCTTCATCCTCTGCCTGCCAGGTCCCAATCCACATGGCACCCTCTGAAACTGACATTGTCTGACACATTGCCCAAAAATGTCTTGCAGTGAAGTAGCTATGCCACTTCCAGTGTCTCAGATATTCAGTCCTGTAATATGACATCCTAAGATGTCTCCATCCTCAAAGTAGCAGTGGTTATTCTTAAGTTCAAAATAAAAATTTGTAACTCATTTATTTTTGGTAGAGACAGAGAAAATGAAGTTGATATGATATTATAGAATGTCACAGTGGTAAATTCTCCAAAATTATTAAACCATTGTTTTGCAAAGCAAAATAGGAAGAAAAATAAAGTTAATAATAATAAATTTGAATGTATTAATAAAAATTTGATGCATCATTGAGTTCACTAAATTGATTCATGAGTGTTCAATCATAAAAACTGTCAATGAAGCAGAATTACATAGTTTGATTCATAATCTAATAACTAAATCTCTAGTTGAGATGTGAATTTCTTGAAACATCTTCAGTTCAAATTCTCTACAATGATTCAATTGATCAGACATGGAATATAATTTGATATGGGGTAATAATTGATCCTTATTTATAAAATTACAATGGCATTTAAATTTGCAACAATTAGACAAAAGTGAATTCAAGGGGTCTTCTCTTCATTGGGTTTGCTGTGCTTATATGATGCTTTTAGGAAAGAGGATAAGATTTTTTTTCTCTATTTTTGAAACCAGGTACGAATCAATCTGAGGTTAAAGATGCAGCATTATGCTTGGGTATCGGGAACATTTTTTAGAGAAGTTTGCCTTTGAGAAGGTAGCGACATGAACGTTTCTCCCCCTGCCCCACAGCAGCAGTTAAAAATCCATTCGGAGGTTTTAAGCAAAGTTCACTTGATTGTAGGTCAGTACCCGGTGGATAAATCACAAAATTGCTTTAAATAATGTGCATGATTTGCTTTCTCCCCACTGTGGAGAAGCTCGGAACCGAAAGAGCATGAAGTAAGAATTGTTTCCTCACCCCGAAGGTTAATGCCCTGTCACAGCTGAAGTCCCTGTCAAGCAAACAGAGAAGGAACTTAAAGTGCAGCCGCTTCCATCCATCAGCCACAGGCAACTGAAAACAAATGATTGGGGTTCCCATCTTTGCCAGTGGCAGGGCATTTGTTAAAGTACAGAGATAAGAGAAAGGGAAATAAATCCCTTGGCAAAGAACTTGAATGAACCATGCCACCAAGCGCGCAGGGCCTTTCGAAACCCGTTTTTTGTAATCACAGAAGCCTTCTAGGGTGGCAAAGTGGAATGTTTTGGTGAACGTTAGGTGAGAGTGTTCACCATCATAGTATGAGGCTATTGACCCCCTGCTGCACGAATAATCTTCCTCAAGCACCATTTCCATCATGTCATTTCTACTCAAGGACCCTCAGGGAAGAGCGCCCTGGTGTCTACCATATCAAACCCAAGCTCTTCAGTCTGGCATCCCCCGTGGTCCTCCATCTGAGCTTTGCCTCTACAGCACTAGCAAACAGGCCCTGCTCTGTCCCTTCAAATAGATTGCCTTGCTTCCCTCTACACACTTTTATTTTTCTTCTAGAAACTGGCTTTATGATTTGGCTCTTTATTTTCCAGCCTGGAAAGCTGTCCACACCCACGTCCTCCTTCCATCCCAGGCCTGGTGAATTCTCTAAGACTAGCCTTGAGATTGGCTTCCCTCACTAGCCATAGTCCTACTTCATTAATTTTGATTCTGTGCCCTTAATTCAATTCTTACTTGGTATAATTTGTAAATATGTCTTCTGTGCTGTAAACTTCATTTCCATAAGTTTGATGTCCCAGACTAAAGTCAAAATATAATATTGGCAGCATTTTTTAATGTTTGATTTTCCAGGGACTCGATGATTTCACATTCTTTCATTTATTCAATAAGTGTTTATTACTTAATTGCCATGTGTCGGAACATTGCAAAATTCTAAGTACAAAAATGGATAAGAAGGTATTCCAATTTTGAGGAATATTTAAGTTCTATTTGATTTGAATTAAGACCAAAGTACTGTGAATGGAAAAAAGAGTATCAGGTAAGGTTTCTGAAAGAAACAGTCTCATCTTAACCTATATATGATTACACCAGAGATAAACTAGAAAGTTCTTGTAAGGAGGAAACAAGACTGACAGTTTAATCAATATAAACAAATATTTTGTAGGAAATTAGAGTATAAAAGTGATTTTTATAGAGCCGGGTGTGGTGGCGCACACCTGTAATCCCAGTACTTGGGAGGCTGAGACAGGATGATTGCAGGTTCAAGGAAAGCCTCAGCAAGTCGTGAGACTCTCAGCAACCTAGAGAGACCAAAAATTTAAAAAATTGGGCGGGGGGGTGTAGCTCGGAGCTAGAATGCCCCTGAGTTTAATTCCAGGTACCACAAAACAAATGAATAAACAAAAAGTGATTCTTATAAACTTTGATTTTTAACTCTTTATTAACCAGTCCTTTTTTTTCTTAGTGATGGATAGGTTTTCTGTATGAAGATTTATTTAAAAAATTAGAGTCCTCTACATAGATGTTATGTTAGGTATTTATGTTACAGAATTTTTTAAGAATTTACCTGGTGGTCTCAGAAACAAAATTCATGTATGACCCTCCATAACCCACTCAATGAGTTCTTCTCATTATTCTCACTGTTTTCACAACATTATGGACTTATAACCACTTCTCTTTTTTTATTTACTGGTGCATTGTAATCATACATCTTGATGAGTTTCAGGGTGGTAGAAGTATACATGCACACATCATAACCACTTCTTAATGAAACTTTCTTGCTCCAAAGTAGAACAGTTCTGGCCATCCCTTACCTCAATGATAATGTCTTTCTCTTTTTTTTTTCCTTACTCCATGTGAATATGAAGAGTTTCCATGCTTTGCTACTTGCTCATTGCATTTCTCTCTTTGTATTCCCACTCATTTATGGTCTGCTGAGGAGAATACTTTTCCTTTTCTCAGCTCATCTTCCAGGAAGGAGAAGCTATTTAACTTTCATGAGTTTGAGACACCAGTTGGGTTGACTGCAGGGTGAAGTCACTGCATGTGCGGGCTTCACTCTTGTGATGTGCTCTGGCAGCCTCCCTGGAGTGAGGCACACTAAGCAGAGACTAGACCTCCAGGGCAGGTGTCTCTCTTTGCATGTTTCCATCTCTACCTCCTCTGAGAATTCAAATAGGTGGATAAGTCAATTCAACATCCATTTTTCAGATCATCTTGCTTCCGAATGATCCTATGTCCTTTTTATTTTTTACCTGAATTCCGGTTGGTACTATAGCTCGAGAGCCAACGCTAATTTATCTCTATTAAAAGAGGTCTTTTCTCTCTTTTCTTGTTGTTCTGCATGGCAAACTCTCTAGGCTTGCTCAGCACCATATTCCTAGACCATGTAATTCATAACATAGTAGTTAAGCTGTTGAGGATATTTTATTATTGAGAAATGTATTATTTTAAGACAAGAAAAATCTTACAATGAAAAATTAGATTTCAATATATAGACTTTTTAGTCTGTATAGATTAATAGACTTATTTTTATTATCATAATTTCATTACTTTTCCTTTTTATTTCTTTTGTCATCGTAAGCCATCTTCAAAAGTAGTTAAGTCTCAGATGATACACAGTTCATAAATATGTGAAAATTTTGGCTTCAATGTTAGTGCTAGGTATTTAAGCTGATGGCTTTATTTTGGAAGCTGTATTAGTCAGGATTCTGCAGAAAGACAGAACCAATAGGATATGTGTGTGTATATTTATTTATGTCTATCTATCTACCTACCTACCTACCTAGAGATGGGAGAGGGAGAAAGAGAGGTTTATTGATTGAAATATCGACTCATGCTATTATGGAGACTGGCAAGTCTAAAATATATAGGGTGGGCCGAACAGGCTGGAAACCTCGGCAGGGGCAATCTTACAGTTCAAGTCTAAACACAGTTGCCAGCAGAATTGCTTCTTTCTCAGGGGAGGTCAGTTTTCATTCTATTCAGGCCTTCAACTGATTGAATGTTGTGCAACCAAATTATGGATGGCAATCTGCTTTATTCAAATTCTACCCATTTAGATATTATTCTCATCCAAAGACCACCCTCACAGAAGCACCCAGAATAATATTTCTCCAACTATCTGGGTACAGTGGCTCAGCCAAGTTGGCACAAAGTTAACTAAGAGAAACCAATAGTGTTTTTTTCTGTGCCTTACTTTTAACTTAATTAAAATTAAGGAAGAGACTATGCCCAAGATTATTTTGAATTCACATTAACTGAACACATACTCATGAAGCACAGCCTCTACCACTACCACCCTATCAGAGTCACCACTTGCCACAACATTGGATCTATTATTCACTACAGCATTCTTAATTCTAGTTAATCAACAATAAGATACTATACTGAGTACTTATTAGGTGTCATGCACTAGTTCAGGTGTTGGCTACACTTGTGTGCTTTTGTGGTATTCACATCCTCTTGTGCATCATAAATAATATATAAATAGATTTAATTAATTAATACAATATAGTCATAATAACTACTATGCAGAAGAATAAAGCAGGGTATTAAGATGAGCATAGCAGAGAGAGCTGTTGCGTGGTGTGGTCAAGGAAGGCTCTTTCTGAAAGGTATGCTCCTATTTCAGTAAGAACTTAAAGAAGTATTAGGTCAAACTAGGCAGATACCTGGGGGAACTGTGTTGTATTTATAAGGACTACTTCTTGAGAAGTCTGGAAGTGGTACTGCCTTTGGATGTTCAAGGAATAGCAGAAGCCAAGCTGAGTGAAAAATAGAGGGGAGCTAAGAAATGAGAAGAGAAGTAGCCAGGAGCAGGTTCTGGTTGAAGAATTCAGAGACCTAGACTACCTACTCAAGCATAATACTGTGATGATTTGATTAGTGATCAGAGAGAAAAGGAATTTGGTATGTTAATTTTTGGGGAAAATGTTCATGTGTAAATGCCTATTCAGGCTCACTGAATAAAGAAAATGTGTGAGATTTATCGGTGGAAATTGGTTACCTGGAGAGTAAAGACCTTTTCAGAAAAAGGCTGACAGTACCAAGCTATAGCTAGTCATCATCATTCAAGGAATTCAGTCCACAAATTTTGAATTCAAGGCTTCTGATAAAATGATTTGGTGTATACATTATTTTGTGCTTCTGGGATGGAATATGAATTTTTAAAAATATCATCTCTATTCTATCATAAATGAAGCTTTCATATATATTATCTCCATTAAGTCCTCACAAAATTATATCATGGGCCAGGCATAGTGGTACATGCCTATAATCCCAATACTTGGGAAGCTGAGACAGGAATATTATGGTTTGAGGCCAGCCTCAGCAATATAGAGAGACCCTTTTTCAAAATAAATATGTAAAAAGGGTTGGGGATGTAGCTCAGAGATAGAATGCCCCTGGGTTAAATCCCCAATACCAAACCAAACAAAACAAAACAAAACAAACATCAAATTATATCATGGGTAATTTTCAAAGAAAAATAGCCAGATCAGAGGTGGTTCCTACCTCATGAAATCAGTAGCAACCACTGCAATAAATCAGAACCATCAATTGACACATGCTTTGCTGCACAGTTAGGTGAATGAAATAGTGTGTTTAAAAGGAACTTATCCAATTTTGTCTGAGCCACCATAGTGAGATAGTTATCAGATACTAGACTTATTGAGAGATTATTATCGATAAATTTCAGAATGTTTTCTAGAACTAGTTAAATACTCAAACTCCTCACATGCAGTCAGGGCATAAAATAACTGAAGGTAAAAGAGTTATTTTTGGAAGAGGAATTTGTTTCTTGTAAGCTATCCTTAGCCACACACCAGAAGAAAAAGGAATAGGGATATTGGTCTATCAAGATAAGCCTGGGAAGAAAGGATGGCTTCTATAGGATTCATTCAAGGAAACATTTGTCTGTCCTATATCCAATTTGGTAAATCTCAAAAGGCAGAGATGCCTTAGTTGATGTCAGAAGCTAAGTAGAAGTTACTACTGCATTATTAAGTTGTGGAAAATGATGCATAGAACCAAATCGATGTGGATTGTATTTGATACTGTACAAAAAAGGAGAAACCCAACTCATCACTAGATATGTATAGCGGCACAAAAATATGAGTTGATAGTACATAATTTGCATCAAAAGAAATGCAGATGAAAAGACTGTGGTAAAAGGGGATTTCTTTTTTTATTTTTAAAATATTTTTAGCCGGGCGTGGTGGTGCACGCTTGTAATCCCAGTACTTTGGGAGGCGGAGACCGGAGGATCTGGGTTCGTGGCCAGCCTCAGGTCTCTCTCTCTCTCTCTCTCTCTCTCTCTCTCTACCTAGTGAGGCCCTCCCCAACTTCGTGAGACCTGGTTTCAAAATAAAGTATAAAAAAATAGAGCCGGGGGTGCAGCCCAGAGGTAGAATGCCCCTGGGTTCAATCCCTGGTACCGCAAAAAAAAAAAAAAAATATATATATATATATATGTATATATATATATATATATATATTTATTGGTGCATTGTAATCATACATCATAATGAAGTTCAGAGTGATAGAAACATGCACGAACATAGCATTATTTGGGGATTTCATGAAGAACATATAAAAATGCTTCATGAGAGTCAGTTTAAACATTGTCCAGACTCAAAACAGTGGCATTAGCAGTCAAGTACAAATTTTACTATCCCTTATGATCCCTCCCTCACCCCCACCTATGATTTTTCCAACTTGGAAAAAATGGAAACTTACCTCATGACAATGATGTTGAAATGTAGAACACACAATTGTGTTTATTATCAAAAATAACTCCGTGTTGGTGTTCATCAAATGATTTTCCTTCAAACCAGTATAATTTAACTCTCTCATATATAACTTTTCTTCACCTTAAAGTAAAAATCTTCCAAACCTCTTCACAAACATGTCCTAAGCCAGGACATGGCAGAGTTTTTCTGTAAAGGACTAAATAGCAAATATTTTACTTCTCAGGCCAGGTGGTCTCTGTCACAACTATTCAACTCAGCCATCATAACACGAAAGTCTCAGTAGACAAGGTATAAGTGAATGGGAATGGCTGTGTTCCAATAAGCCTTTACCAACAAAAACAAGCGGTATGTGGATTTGTCCCATGGGTCATAGTTTGCCAATGCTTGCCTCAAGTGGTGGAGACATCTGTACTCCTCAGTTTTATATAAACATTCTCATTATGATATCTTTGAAATAATGTGGAGTCCAGTTGTGAAGGTAGCCAAAAGTCATAGCTGTGTAGCTTAGCATTAATTAAAACTTTAACATTATTTCACTAAACTAGTCTTTGTTGGCCCCATTATTTCAAGTGTAAGATTCTAAACTTTCTGTAATTGGTACATTTATTTTGCTTTCCTCTAATATTTTGTTGACCTTTGCTGCTTCCTATAATCTCATTTACTTGATTTTTTTCTGCTAACTTAACTTGATAGTTTTCCCTCTTCCTTTAAAATAGATTTCTATTTGAATCAATAAGTTGCTGCCAGATCAATGTTCCTATAGGTATATTATATAAACAATACTAGCAGAATAGGTAATAGTCAAATAAAATATTCCCATGCATCTTTATGATCTGATAAATAGACTAATGGCTAGAAAATATGTTCAATAAAAATATTTTCATGTATGAAGATTGGAAATTTCATTTTAAGCCCTTTGTCACCTTGGCTAGGTTGTCGAAAATCAAGGCAATAAATAAAAGTGGTATAACTGATCTTTAAAGATAAGCATAAAATATAAATTTTTCCTGTCATTTGTAACAACATTTCTTTTTTTAATATAGCATCTCTTTTATTTTGATCATTCTGGTGGTTATTATTTTCATAACCATTTTGGACTTAGCTATCCTTTACATATTTATTTTTAAAATTTTAAGTATACTTTTATTGTTGCATTGTAGTCTTACATCATAATGTAAAATTTCTTGTCTTAGTTTTATTGGATTATTTATTGTGACGTATACAAATCTAATGAGGAACTTGATTAATTGATTTTCATGATATAACAAAAGGTAAAACCATGTACACTTGCCTTCTGTATCCATTGGTTCTGCATCCAAGGATTTAACCAATGCATATTGAAAATATTTTTAATTGCATTTATACTGAATATATACAGAATTTGTTTCCTGTAGTTCCCCCTAAAGAACATGTTATACCAACTATTTACATATTTATATTGCATTTGTAATGTAATTTATATTGCATTGTAATCTAGAGACATAAAGGATATAGGAGGTATATGCAAACACCATGCCATTATATAAGGGACTTGACCCTCTATATATTTGGGTATCTGCCAGAGGTCCTGCAATTAATCCTCCACAGATATTGAGATTACTTATTTTTTATGTTCATAAAGTGTGACAAATACAAGGTAAATACAGGGAAAAGATATTGCAGTGCATTTAGCTGACATAGGATTTATACATAGAAAAAATGAAAATCATCTCCAAATTAGTAGGAAAAAGACAAAATCCAGTGGAAGCATGAGCAAAAAATGCAAACAGACAATTTATGGAAAAGATAAGTATCCAAAACATAAATATCATGAAAAGATTCATTTCATTAAGAACAAAGTAAATCCAAAGTAAAGTCACAATCATATATCATTTTATAGCAGATTGGCCAGAAAAAGTCTAATGATTCAAAAATATAGATAATGAAAACTAGACTGCTAACTGATATGTATCTTATATAGCCTCCTTAGAGAGAGTTGACTATATAATATCTGATAAATTTAAAACATCCTAAAATGGATATAACCTATACAATTTTACTAGTAGGTATAGAATCTATAAAAATTCTTTGCACAGGGTGGTATACATTACTATGTATGTATGTACCATTGCTATAATGGCCATTGGAATGTGTACCATATTTGCATAATACAATATTGTATAAAAATGTCAATAAATGACCTAAAGCCACACATATTAGCATTGATTAATTTCACAAGTGATGTTGAATACAAACTATTGCTTAGGGATGGTAAGAGAAGAAAGTGTTGGAGATTTACAGATTTAAAAATTAGTTTGGTGTTTCCTTCTGAGGAGAATAAGAGTATGAAATAAAAATGGATCACACAGTTGAACTGGCTGTTACGGTCTCCAAATGGTAGATAGATAGATGATAGATAGATAGATATGTATATATATATATATATATATATATATATATATGTGTATATATATAATATATATATATATGATAATATATATATATGTATATATGTATTTCCCTGTCTGAAATATACCAGAGTAAAATATGCAAAAGGAGAACAGATCTAGTAAAATGTTTTCATCTCCTTTCCATGGTTGTCATATGCCCCACCAGTGTTTGCCACCATCTTTTTTCATCTCCAGAAGAATCTGAGTTAAATTCATGTTTAATCTGTACCTCACTATCCTTGCTTTCTTATTCTCATATTGTTCCGAATCACAATGCTTTTTGAGAAAATAATATGAAAGAGAAAATGTAAGGTTTGTTATGCAATAAAATCCAAAGGGCACTATAAACATCTTCAAGAATAGATCTGGACTTGCAGCTTTGGAAAAACTTCAGCACCTCAAAGAACTACTTTAAGCCCAAAAGCCATTCTATGAAAACAGAATTAGTATAGCCCTGTTCAATTATTCAGTGTCATTAAGTGAGTTATAAAATGTATGCACAGCACATTCTGCCCTGTTTAATTGAGAGTTGTAAATATATTCAGTGATGTAAGTAAAGAAATAACTTGATTGGTGAAGGAATTTAGGAAATGTGATATAATTTTCTTTTAAATATGAATATAAAAGTATAAGCAGTTATAAATCATAAAATAAATAAAACATATATTCCATATTCCCATAAACCAGATATAGTTGTGACACAAGAGTTATCTTAATAATAGAATTTTGAAAATGAATATTCCTTATACACTTTAACTTTGTGACTAGAAATCATTTTTAACTTCCTTTATAAATTTTTAATTTTTTATTTCAAATTCAATTCATTTTTAATTGAGACATAAGGACATAAAAATTGTACATACTTACGTGGTATCATGGTATATAAATCAGAGTAAATATATCTATCTCCTCAATCATTATTTCTTTATGGGGAAAATATTCAAAATACTTTCCTCAAGCTTTTTGACATACACAATACATTGTAATCATCTATAGTCACCCTACTGTGCAACAGCACACCAGAACTTCTTCCTCCTAAATATAACTTAGTACCCATTAAACAGTTTCTCTCCATCCCTCTCTCTCCCCTACCCTCCCCAACCTCTGGTAACCACCATCTACTCTTGACTTCTTTGAGGTCAAATTTTATATTTCACATAGTTGTGAGATAATGCAACACATGTCTTTCTATGTGTGACTTATTTCACATAATATAATGATCTCCAGTTCTCCGTCTCTGTTGTTGACAACAATGACAAATGACAAATGACAGTATTTCATCCTTTTATATATCTGAATGGTATTTCATTGTGTATATGTACCACATTTTCTCTATTAGTAAAATTTATTTTTAACTGGTACATAAAAGCATAAAATTTATGCATATTAATGAGGTACCATCTGATGTTCTGAAACATGTATACACTCTGTAATGTTTAAATAAGTTAAACATATATATCTCTTCAAATATTATTAGTAATAGGGAAAACTCAAATTCTTCTAGCCTTTTGAAATATATGCTACTTTATTGTTATCTATAGTCAGCCTACTGTGCAACCGCACACTTGAACTTATTGCTCATATCTAATTGTGATTCATTGATCAACCTTTCCCCATTCCTCCCCCTTAATGTTCCCCAGCCTCTAGTAACCACTCTTAAAATCTCAACTTCCACATGATTAACTTTTACAGATTCTACATAGGAGTGAGATCGTGTGGTACAAGTTTTTCTGTGCCTGGCTTATTTCACTTAACATAATGATGTCCAGTTCTACCCATGTTTTTGCAAATGACAGGATTTCATTATTTTTTATGGCTGTATAATATAGCATTGTGTATAAGGACCACATTATCTTTATCCATTCATCACTTGATGCGTATTCTTAGCACTTTTGTCAAAAATCAGTTGACTTTAGATGCATGGGTTTACTTATAAGCTCACTATATTCTGTCCCATTGTTCTATGTGTCCTTTTTATACCAATAACATGCTGTTTTGATTCCTATAGCTTTGCAACATAACATTGAAGTCAGGTAGTGTAGTGCTTCCTGATTTGTTCTTTTGGCTCAGGATGGTTTAGCTACCCAATGTTTGTTGTGGTTCCATATAAATTTTATAATTGTTTTTCTAGTTATATGAAGGTTATCATTAATATAATAGAGATCAAATTGAATCAGTAAATATCTTTGAGTAGTATGGACGTTTTAACAATATTGAATTTTCCAATCCATGATCATGGATGACTTTCATTTTTTCTATCTTAAAATTTGTTTCATTAATATTTCATAGTTTTTCATGTAGAGATCTTTCACCTCTTTGGTGAAATTTATTCTTAATTATTTAATTTATTTTTATTTGCAGCTATAGTAAATCATATTGCATTCTTGGTTTTCTTTTTTAAATTTTATTTATTTTTTTCTTTTTTATTGGTGCATTATAATCATACATCTTGATGCAGTTCAGGGTAATAGAGGCATACATGCATACGGTACTCATTGAGCCCTCCCCCAGTTCCTACCCCACTCTCTCTCCCTCCCCACCATCTTGATTTCTAATTCAGATAATTTTCTATTGACATATAGCAATACTATTAATTTTGGTTTGTTGATTTTATATACTGACAGTTTGCTGAATTCATTTATTGAATTTGAGTTTGAATAGTTTTTACATAGCATTCTTGTTGTTTGCTATCTATAAGATTATGTAATCTGGAAATAGTGACAATCTGACTTCTTTCACAATTTGGATACCATTTATTTATTTCTCTTGCCTGATTACTCTGATTAGGACTTCTAAAACTAAGTTGAATAAGAGTGGTAAAAGTGGGCATCTTTATGGTGATCTAGATATGAGAGAGTACGCTTTCAGCTTTTCCCCATTTGGTATAACGTTAGTTGTTTGCTTATTGTAAGTGGCCTTTATTGTGTTACAGTACCTTCCTTCTTTACCTATCTCTTTTGGCATTTGTATCATGAAAAGACATTGAATTTTATCAAATGTCTTTTCAGATCTACCTAGATGATCATATGGGTTTTGTCCTCCAGTCTATTGATGTGTTATATCACATTTACTGATTTGTACATGTTGAACCATCTTTGTTTCGTAGGTACAATTCCCCCTGGTCATGGCAAAAAAAATCTTTTTTAAAAACACTTTTATTGGTGCATCATAGTCTTACATCATAATGCAGTTCATAGTTATAGTGACAAAAAAGCACACACCACTTACTGGGCTTTCCCCCAGCTCCCTCCATATCCACCCCCCCTTCCCCATACAGGATATTGAGATTGACATTGGTATTCTCACATATGTACATAATGTCAATGAAAGTGATTCCTTCATTGATCCTCCCTCTCATCCACCCTCTTGCCCTAGACCACCTCTCTGGCTCCACTGGAGTTTCTTCTCCATCATTGAATTCCCTTTGGTATCCCAATTAATGTGCTGTTGTATTCGATTTGCTGGTATTTTGTTGAGGATTTTGCAAATATATTTATCAAGGATATTGGCTTGTAGCTTTCTTGTTGTTGTATACTTGTCTGCTTTTGATATCAGGGTAATACTTTCCTCATAGGATAAGTTTGGAAGATTTTCTTTCTCTTCAGTGTTTTGGAATAGTTTAAGAATTCATGTTAGTTCTTTAAATATTTGGTAGAATTCATCAACTAAGCCATCTGGTTCTGGGCATTTCTTTGAAGGGATGCATTATTATTGACTCAGTCTCACTAATCTTCATTAATCTGATCAGGTTTACTCTTTCTTCATGATTCAGACTTTCAGAGTCCAGAAATTTATCCATTTCTCCTAGGTTATAAAATTTTTTGATGTATAGTAGTTCATAATAATCTCTAAAGATCCTTTGTATATCTGTGGTGTCAGTTGTAATGTCTCGTTTTCCATTTCCAATTTTACTTATTTGAGTCATTCTCTTTTTTTTGTCTCATGAAGGGTTTGTCAATTTTACTTTTCAAAGAACCAACTCCTCATTTTGTTAATTTTTTTCATTTTTGTGCAGCCTTTATTTCATTTATTTATGTTCTGATCTTCATTATTTCTTTCCTTCTGCTAATTTTGGTTTGGTTCATTCCTATTTTTCTAGTTTCCTGAGGTACAATGATAAGTTTACTTGATATACTTCTACTTTTTTAAATATACTTTTATTGGCACATTGTAATTATACATCACAATGAGGTTTGGAATAATAGGAACATACATGTATGCAGCACTTGGTGGGTTTCCCTCTGGATCCCACCCCTTTCCCCTGTCTTTCCCCATACATGTTATTGAGATTAGCACTGAAAATTTTGTATATGTACATAGCATTATTTGAACTGTTTCTTTCATCAAATCTTCTTTCTTCCTCCCCTAGATCCCATCATGGCTCCACTAGAGTTTCTCCTCTTTTGTCTGAAGTCCCTTTTGTTTCCCAATTTCTTTCTAGCTTCCACATATGAGAAAAAACATACAACCCCTCACTTTCCAAGGCTGGCTAATCTCACTTAGCATAATATGCTCCACTTCCATCCATGTTCCTGCAACTAACATAATTTTGTTCTTATTTATAGTGGAATAGAATTACATTATTTATATATACCACAGTTTTATAATCTATTCCTCTGTTGATAAATACCTAGGCTGATTCCGTATTTTGGTTATTATGAATTTTGGTGCTATAAACATGGATATGCATGTATCACTAGAAAATTCTGACTTCAATTCCTTTGGAAATATGTCCAGGAGTGTTATAGCTGGGTCATATGGTGATTCCATTCCTAGTCTTCTGAGGAACCTCCACACTGATCTCCATAGTGACTGTAGTAATTCACAATCCCACCAAGAGTTTCCTCACATCCACACATCTTTGCAAGCATTTATTATTGTTTGTATTCTTGATGATTGCCATTCTAACTGGAGTTAGATAGAATCTCAGTGTAGTTTTGATTTGCATCTCTCTGATTGATAAAAATGTTGAACATTTTTTGATAAAAATGTTGAACATGCCGGCGTGTTGGTGCACGCTTGTAATCCCAGTACTTGGGATACTGAGACCTGAGGATCTGGGTTTGGCTAGCCTCAGCTACTTAGTGAGGCTCTCCGCAACTTCGTGAGACCCGGTTTCAAAATAAATTATAAAAAATAGGGCCAAGGGTGTAGCTTGGAGGTAGAATGCCCCTGGGTTCAATCCCTGGTACCACAAAAAAAAAATGTTGAACATTTTTTCACATTTTTATTGGCCATTTGTATTTCTTCTTTTGTGAAGTGTCTAGTCAGTTCAGTTGCCATTTCTGTTGGTTTTTTTGTTGTGGTTGTTTTGTTGTTTTTTGGTGTTAGTCCTCTATGAGAGGACAAGATGGCCAAGATCTTCTCCCATTCTGTAGGTTCTCTCTTTAGACTCTTGATGATTTTCTTTGCTGCACAGAAACTTTTTAATTTAATGCCATCTCATTTATTAATTCTCATTTGTACTACTGATTTTTGATGTTGGCATTGATTGCCATAAACTTTCCCCTTAGTATTGCTTTTGCTGGGTCCAAAGCATTTGGGTACGTTGTGATCCCACATTTTCATTTGTTGTACAAGATTTTACTGAGTGGATTTTAGTGGGAAGTTTCTTCTGTGTGTCAGAAGCAGTTCTTATAAAAACATAAAAACAAATATTAGCCTGCAATTTCCTCCTTTCTTGCAACCCTCAAGAAAGGAGCCAGACCGAGAACAGATAAATATTTTAAAATCTGAGCAAATGATTTGGGATTGTTAGAGTGGAGTGAGATTCTCAATAGCTTTGAATTCCTCAATGAGAAATTTTGGTTTTTATCTGACACAGGAGGAGGAGACATTCAAATACATGAAGTGATCTGATCAGAGCAGTATTTTAATAAGATTAATCTCTTTTTAGTATATAATAGCAGTTGGAAACTCAAGAGAGAAAAGAGATACTAGTGTTAACCTGTCATGAAATGAGTAGGGTCTAGATTACTGCTGGTTCCAGTGGTAATGGGAAATTCTGCTCACATGAATATTTTTAATATTCATTCACTCATTTATTCAGCTAATATGTAGAGTGCTTAACATGAGCTATGTTTTGTTTTAGGCAGCAGTTATACAGCAATGATCATGAGAGACAGTGTCTCTGTTATCAACAAATTTACATCCAAAGGCCACAAAAAGAAACACAAAAAACTTTATTCTGAGTTTAAATATTATAAATAAATAAATTAGAACAATGGGATAATAAGCAGTTGAAAAGAGTGACTAACTGAGATTAAATGTATGGTCAGGGAAGGCTTAGGGAAGGTTATGTTTGAGTCAATCCTGAATGAAATGAATGTGGGGAAGAAGTGAGCCTGAGCCAAGAATATCCTGGATAAAGAATAATACGAAGATGCTGAATCAGAAACATTTCTGGTATGGAGAAGCACTACACAATATAGCATATTAAAGGCTCTGATAGGTCCATCTTAAAAAAAATTTTAAATGTGCTTATCTTATAATTTTGCCAATTTGTTTGATTCTGAACTGTATTTGTTATTATTAGAGTTGTTTTTCCTTAAACACTTCTTGGTATTATGATAGGCATTTCATTTTCAAAGTCTCAATAGTTTTGCAATTTTTTATAAGATGATATATAAATACAAATGAAATGTCATTACCCAGGATATTTCCTGAATCATAATAATAATTTGTGTAAAGTAAATGAAATACCTGGTGTTATATATATGATCACTCCTTTGGATTTGCTCCAGTACATATATTTTTATTCCCACTGGTATTACCATCACTCTACCTTAATCATTATAAACTAATCTTGACGTCCCTCCCTACCTCCCCAATCAGCTCCTGTCTTCTGCTCCCTTCTGGCTCCATTGCATTTTTTTAATTGGATGCTTTGTAATTTTACATCATATCGGGGTACAGAGTGTCAGAAAAATACATGCACACAACTCTTGTTGCCCTCCCTACCAAGCCCTTCCCCACCCTTATCCTCACCACTCAAGTCACTGAGACTGGAATTGGTAATTTTGTACACATTCATAGCATTATTTCTACTATTGCATTCTTTATGACTTCATCCCCACCCCCTTCCCTAATCACCCTCAGTGACACTCCTGGAGTCTCTGCTCTTCTATCTGATATTGCCCTTATTTCTAGCTTCCACATATAAGAAAGAACATACATCTACTCATTCTTTGGGACTGGTTATACTCAGTATAATATTCTTGAGTTCCATCATTTTCCTGAAAAAGGTGTGATTTTGTTCTTCTTTATGGCTGAGTAAAATTCCATTGTGTGTATATACCAAAGTTTTGTTATCCATTCATCTGCTGATGGACATCTAGGCTGGTTCCATAATTTGGCTGTTGTAAATTGTGCTGCTATGAACATATATATGCAAGTATGATTATAACATTCTGATTTCACTTCCTTTGGGAAGATGCTCAGGAGCACTATTGCGGGGTCATATGGTAGTTCCGTTCCCAATCTTCTGAGAAATCTCCACACTGATTTCCAAAGCAGCTATATTAGTTTGCAGTCCCACCAACAGTGTAATAGGGTTCCTATTTCCCCACATCCTTGCCACACCAGCATTTATAATTATTTGTGTTCTTGATGATTGCCATCCTAACTGGAGTGAGATGGAATTTCAGTATAGTTTTGATTTGCATTTCCCTGATTGCTAAAGATGATGAACATTTTTCATATATTTATTGGCCATTTGTATTTCTTCTTTTGAAAAGTATCTATTCAGTCCGGTTGATTGCCTATTTTTGATTGGGTTATTTGCTTTTATAGTGTTAAGATTTTTAAGCTCTTTGTATATTCTAGATATTAGACCTTTGTCAGGCTGGTGGGTGGTGAAGATCTCCTTCCCTTCTGTAGGTTTTCTTTGTAGAATCTTGATAGTTTCCTTTGCTGCAAATCTCTGCAGGAATAATCACTTTCAGAAGGTTTCATGTAATTTCTTCTCTGGTCTGTAATTGTTTCTACATCGGCTATAGAATGAAGTTGAACTTTTGTTATCTGATATTCAAAACACATCAATTAGGCTTCAATCTAATTTTCATAATTTTTAATCCCCCTATTAGCCCCACTTGAAATTCCCTACGATTACTTTTGCTTAGTGTTCCGGACCACCTAAGATTCTTCTCCCCCAAGATAAATTTTATCCACATTATTCATATTTTGAAGCCTATATTCTTTAAGCATCTTTCATTACTACCATAGCTCACAATTATCTGCCTTTCCAATTTCAGTAACATTAGATTTCTAAGCCACTAATGTAATATATATGTATACATATATGTATTCATATATACATGTTTATATTTTAATTTTCCTAGTAATGAGAAAGTATGCATATTTGTCACAACTACAGAATTGTGAGCTTCTAAAAGGCAGTAATGATTTAAATATTTTTTTATTAGCACCAGAATAGTTTTTGTCTCATAATACTCAACAAATATATATTTATTGATTGATTAAATACCTACATATATAAATTATAATTAATGAATTTCCTGATATAGTTTTCTTCACTTTGCCATTTTCCCTTCTTATTCCCACATATTCTTTATAAAATGTACTCTGAATATATTCTCTTTTCCTCTTTCTATACATATATGTATATACATATTCATTTGCATGTACATGTACTTATGTACATACCACTGTGCAGATTGTTTATATTGCATATATAGATATTAAATACATACAACACAGTGTGGGTTTGACACATTTATTACCATATAAAATATCATTAATTCTTACTTCTTTTTTTGCGATACTGGGGATTGAACCCAGGGGCATTCTACCTCTGGGCTACACCCCCAGCCCTATTTTTTTATTATTTATTTTGAAACAGGGTCTCACTAAGTTGTGGAGGGCCTCACTAAGTAGCTGAGGCTGGCTGCGAACCCGGATCCTCCGGTGTCAGCCTCCCAAGTACTCGGATTATAAGCGTGCACCACCACACCCGGCGTAATTCTTATTTCTAGAATTAAATAAACCAAGGATAGAAAATATGACCCAACACCTGTTTTTGTAAGTAAAGTTTTATTGGAACACATCCACACTCATTCGTTTATGTATTATTCATGGATGTTGTCCCATTAAAAGTCCAAGTTGGGCAATTGTATCATGGAGCATAGGGCACACAAAACTTAAAATATTTACCATGGTCTTTGAATAATAAGTTTCCTCATACTCAAAACAAAACAAAACAAAATGTTATTCTATTGGTTTGCCTTGTTCTTTAGACCCAGGTGCCATAGACTTCTTGATACTCTTCTTGACTTCTCCCTTCATTCAGTTATTATAGGAATCCTACACAAGCATCCAGTGGGAAATTATTTCTGAATCCTTCTTTCGTTGTCAGAGGCATTCAGTTTGAGATTCACTCCTCCTGAAAGTGTGGAAAATGTTATAAGGAGATCTTAGAAGGTACAGAGGTTGAGCATAATCCAGAGTTACTTTCTTCCAAAGTTCCTTTGATTATGCAAGGCTTAATTAGCAAGCTAAATCATAACACGAAGAATGTGTTTGCTTTGCAAAATCAAATCAATCACACAATTTATGTTCCCTGCAGCTGCTACTTCCCATTTTTATGGAAGCAGATCCATTCCAGCTGTGGATATGAGCGGCTCTGCATCCTACTCATTGATAGCTGGAATGTTTTAAGTTCATCAATAGAGATGCCAACAACCAAAGATTATATGCATATGTCTTTTTAAAAAGCCAGTATTTTGGAACTGAAAAATGACTAAAATTAAACATATTATATATGTTTAATAAGTCTTATGAAATAGAAAATATATATTACTATATATTAAAATATCACTTTCAAGGTTTGTTCTGTTATCTTAGGGTTTGTATTATATTAATATTTTTTTTCATCCCTAACCGGACACACTAAGTTGGCAATTTATGACAAACTTCCAAAATATAACATTGAGTAATATTTTTAGTCCTTCATACCACAACCTTACACAACTTAAGTGAGAACTTTATTTTATTTTTATTTCTTTACTTATGTTTTGGTACTGAGGAATTAACTCAGGGGCATTTTACCTCTGAGCTATACCACCAGCCCTATTTATTTATTTATTTTTGCGCTACTGGGGGTTAAACCCAGAGGCATTCTACCTCTGAGCTACATCCCCAGCCCTATTTTTTTTTATTCTTTATTTTGAAACAGAGTCTTACTAAGTTGCGGAGGGTCTCACTAAGTAGCTGAGGCTGGTCGTGAGCCTGCAATCCTCCTGTCTCAGCTTCCCAAGTACTGGGATTACAAGCGTGCGCCACCACGCCCGGCTCAAATAAATATTTTTCTTTTTTTTTTTTTGAGGTGCTGGGGATTGAACCCAGGGATATTCCGCCTCCGAGCTACACCCCCAGCCCTATTTTTTATTCTTTATTTTGACACAGGGTCTCACTACGTTGCAGAGGGCCTCACTAAGTAGTTGAGGCTGGCCGCGAACCCGGATCCTCTGGTCTCAGCCTCCCAAGTATTGGGACTACAAGCATGCGCCACCACGCCTGGCTCCTCTTTTATTTATTATTATTATTTTGAAATATGGTCTTGCTAAGTTGCTGAGGCTGGACTTGAACCTGTGATACTCCTGTCTCAGCCTCCCAAGCACTGGGATTATAGGCATGTGCCACCATACCCGGCTGAGAACTTCTTTATAAGGAGACAGATAGTTTCTTGTCAAAAGAAATAAATGATATCATCTGATATTTGGACTAAATGTTGTTGTCTATATCACATTCAAGCATTTATGCCTGTGCAATATCTAAAGTTATGGGTGTTGGCTCAATCTTTTCTTATTTACCGATATCTGTTTAACTTAATAAATCCCTGGTAAGTAATTATACTCTACCCTTTCTAGTTCTTTTAACAGTTTTTTAATTGTTATTAACACTGGAGTATAACGCAAGCTGATATTAAATAATCTCAGAGTGGCAAGAATATAAATTCTCGCCAAGCAGAAGCCCTGGATTAGAAGTGCGTGCAGTGAGTGCAAGCTGAATCCGCCGCCACCATGAGAATGAGCATAAAGCATCCCTTCACAGCGCAGGATTCTGGAGTCACTCTCATTAACTTTTTCTATGTATTGGGAACTTGGATGAAAGCTGAGATCTTGGCCAAAATTATTCTTTATATGTTAGCATAAGTATATTCTTCATTTTTTATTTGCTCTACATTTGCTAATTTTCACATTAAATTTCTATTTTTACTCTGACAAGAGGTATACTTAAGGACAGAAAATTGCTTCTTGCTTGTTTTTGTTTTTTGATACTGGGGATTGAACCCAGGGCCATTCTACCTCTGAGCTACACCCCAATCACTTATTTATTTATTTATTTATTTATTTATTTATTCATCTATCTATTTTTGAAGGAGGGACTTGCTAAGTTGCTGAGGCTCTCACTAAATTGCTGAGGCTGGCCTTGAACCTGTGATCCTCCTGTCTCATTCTCCAAAGTACTGGGATTACGGTCTTATGCCACTGTGCCTGGCTAGGAAATTGCTTCTGAAACAGACAAGGAATAAAGAAAACATGCAATCATTATCACGACATGGGCTTATCTGAAAGTCTAGTAGATAGGGGGTCGACACATAAGCATCATAGTTTTTATTTGTGCAAGCAGCAATGACTTTTGAGCCACAAATTCATTTAAAACTTAATTTAAAAGAATATTTATATTACTTGTCCTATAATGCTATCAGAACCAGATGAAAATTTCCTGAGCTCCTCTCAGTATCTGAGTCATACAGGGAGGGTTGTATATATGAATTAAGGGACCCATTCGATGAGGGAAACTAGGAGTTGGAAAAAAATGCAACAGTGTTGATTCATCTTCCCTCATATTCCTCAAAATACCAGTACCTAGAGTTGCATCATATTAAAAATTAAAAAGTGGTAAGGATACATGATGTTTGGAAAATATTACATATTATTTCCCCTGGATACTAAGTGTTTGTTCATGTATCCGAGGATCTGAAAAATCTTCATACAGGAATCATACTTTTGTTGTTGTTGTATTTCATTTTACTTTGGTTTTTTCTTACCTATCAAATTTATTTGGTCACAAAACACTTTCTTTAGGTAACAACTATTGACATCTCCCAAGACAAATATTCCAGAAAACACTTAGGAAACGATTGAAATAGGTCTTCTAAAAGCATGGATGGCAACCCACATGGAGGTGGGGCATGCAGAAGAAGCTCAGGCGGTACTGGTCAGTCTCTACCAGATGCTTTTCAGTCAGATGCTGGTTCTAGGGTCATGTGTCGGGAGCCATTTCTTTGGCATAAACAGTCTAAGGAGGTAAAAGCTCTACCAAATGAGCCGATCAGAATTTGCTGATATAATAGAAGGAAGTTCTCAGAAGAGGGAGTTGACCGTTTCTTAATCTAGGGAGGAGAAAGGGTGCTGATTGTTATCATGATTGTTGATCCACTTGTTAGGATTATCTTTGTAAAGAACTGATGCTCGGAAAAGGTATTTAAGGGCTGGGCTGAATAAAGTCGGGGCTGCTGCAGATTTTAACTGAGAGCCCTCCTGAAATCATCTTTTGTCTCTCTCTCTTGTTTTTTCTTAATCCTTACTCCCCATTTCAGGGACCAATCAACTTTGCCGGCAGGCTCCGGCAGTCATGCAGGTATTCTGTGCTTACTAGGAGACCTGTACAAAAGAAGACCCTCAGAAAAGAGCCAGAAGCTTAACGGAGACACTGATGCTCGTTAGAAAGATGTTCTACACTATGATAATCTCTGGGTATTACTATCAGCTCAGAGTTACTTGTTTCTGAAGGTCATAACTCTTGTGAAACCATAGCTAAGAGCCTACGATCACACCATTTAACAGTGAGCCAAAAAATATTATAAGACGCATTTCTTCCCAAACTAGGGGTCTTTGGCCCTTTCGTAATTCAGTTAAACAAACATTATGGAATCTTTACCAGTGTGACCATTTCTTTGTAAAGGATGAAGACAGAAAAATGATGAAGAAAATGCATCAAAGCAATTACAAGTTAGTATAAGTTATAGTCATATAAACAGTTGACCACAGTAGAGTATAACAAATATTGCACAGTAGAATAATTAAAGTGTCATAGGAACACTGGGGTGTGAGGGAGAGACATAAATGATGGAAAGAACTTTACAGAGTAGGTGACATTTAAGCTGGGGACAAGACAAAATTCACTCTGTTGAAGAGATGGGCTAGAACAACTGCTTCCCAGACAGAGTCAAACCTTTTAAGTTGAGTCGCAAACTGCCAGGAACAAATCCGTCAGACTCAACACCATGCCATTTATATTCAGCAATGGTCCTGAGTAGTAATGGCTACTGCTATGGTTATTCAACTAATATTTTTGAGAATTTGCTATGTGCAAGACTTATATTTGTTAGGTGCTAGGCATACACTTATGAACAAGACATAAACCTCAGGTTCAAGACTCTTAACAATATAACATAAAAAGCACTACATACAAATAGACAATTATAATAAGCATCATAGATAAACATATTCAAAAGCTTTATGACCCCAGTGAATCAGTTCACTGTGTTTATGGAGAATTTGCTATGTGCCAAATGTGGCAGTAGATGCTGAGATATAGTGGTGAACAGAATACTCTGGCCATTACCCTCGGGAATTGACAACCATAACTTGACTTTCATAAGGTTCTAATTGTGTGTGTGTATGAATGTGTGCATGTGTGTGTGTGTTATATGCAATTTCAAATTGTTTATCTCCTTGGTTAAATAATTCTAAAAGGTATCTCAATTGCTTGTAAGAAATGGCTTATTTATGAAATTTCTAATTATGAATATTAATCCATACACATATGAAATTCCTCCTGGTATATACTTCTAGTTTGCTCACTCTTGCAGAGTTTTTCTCAACCTTTTCTTTGTGTTCTGGACATTTCTTTTATTACTGGATCCCTTTATTAAGAGATAGGGATGAGTGTAGATGAAGAGAATTTCAATGTGCTATTCTTTTTTTCTTTAAAATTTTGCACATATGAATTGAGATGTCATTTTTAATAACACATCCCATTCTCCACTTCTGTCATTAGTAAGACCTGGATACATGGTCATGGGGGAAAAGCAGCTCTGCAGGTAAGGTGTACATATTTATGTATGATAATATTAAAAATTGGGTATCTTTAAACTCAGTTATATCATGGATAAGACTGGAAAAAATGTAAAACACACAAACACACACAGTAATACCCAATTCTTCTTAGGATGAATACTTTATTTCTTCTAGAAGCACAGACTGTTTAAAATGAATCTGTTAAGTTTAAGAAAGAAGTTCATCTTTGTAAAATTTCAGCTTACAAACAATGACTCACTTATCCTCTGATTCTTAACATGATAAACTTTCCCTGAAGCATAATTAAGATGAGATATTTGTGTTGTTGGAGATTTTATTCCTAAAGGTTATGGAAACACTGTGCATTATGGCACAGTTCATGTTATCAGATAACAGAAGCATTCGTTGCAGATGTTAACAAGCGTACAAGATTATTTGTCATCTGACACCAAATTCCTAGCAGTAAGCGTGGCTGTCTTCCTACATGCGCACACACACACACCTCTATTCAACCAGAAGTCAGAAATTATTTCTGACTCTTCATATTTCTTTGAAGAAAAGGAAATGACCACTGCTTAATAATCATCCCTTAATTAATATGGGAGTCAGATGTATCAGTAGCATTTGAAATCTTCTACTCTACTAAGAGGAGGGTATCTCATACATCTTGTTTTGTTTTGCTTATACTTTAAATTTTCAAAAGGTTGAGGGAAACAATGAAGATAATTTCTACCCTACATTCAAGTGGGAAAAATAGAGTGAAATAATACTTTATCACCAGATGGAGCCACTAAAAATATAGGAAGGGATTTGTTAGAATTTGCATGACAGTGCATACTGACTTAAATATAGATTTTAATACTTCATGTGTTCTGTATTATACACATTTATTCAAAAGCTTCTGTTCATTGCTGGAATGTAAAAACAGTCATACCTGAGGAGTTGAAGACAGCTTTGCCAGCACTGAAAACTTATAAGTCTTAAAAAAGTCTGTGTCCTTATTCTCTATTAGCATTCTCACTTAAAGGAAGGAAGGCTTATTTGCTCAGTATTTTTTTAATTTAGATTTTAGGTTCAGTACATGTTAGGCGGGGACTGCAGATCTCAGGGCATGGTAGCAGGAAACAGAGAGAGGGAGAGCACATAGGCTCTGTTTCTCACAACACTTATCTGGTGGTATTTATGGATTTACCTACTGGTGGTATTTATGGCACAATGGATTTATCTACTGAGGAGATTACAACCCCCATAACCAAACCATATCAACCCTGAACATTAATACATGAGCTCTTCTGGGGGCACTCTATATCTGACCATAATATCATCTTTGTGTCTTTTGACATTAATTTGTTCTTGCTACTTAACTTACAAAGTGGCAGCCATCTTCTCTAGCTCGCTTTCATCTCACGCTTTCAGAGAGTGTTCAGGATTCATCCTGAACACCTGGTACATAGCTCCAGAGCAGCTGCTACTTAAGTCTCCTCTTGTTTTTCTAATTTTTACATTTCAAAATTAAAAGTTGCCTGTTGCATTTCTGAGCAGCATTCTAGCAACCATTCACAAACATACACACAAAATTTAAACTTCCATTTCCCCAAGTGTCCTAACTGATCTATTCTTCTAACCCTCACTGTGGTCTCAACCAGGTTCATTGAGAGTAGTCCAAACACCTGTACAGTTTTGGGTCCCTTAGGAGAAGATGATTAAATCATTGTGAAAACCGTGACAGGAAAGAATATTGTCAGAAACATCTCATAGACTTTAGTAATAAAATGTTTGACAAAATTATTATAATTCTTTTTCCTGGAAAAACTTAAAAGAATATCTAGTTCAGGAAGTATCAGTTGGTCAAAAAATGGATTTTTGACTCTACAGTTACAAATATTCTTATTAAGGAAGAAATGGAATTTTATCCAAACAAACTAAATGAAATCTACAGATAAATTAAAATTTTCAGATATGCCCATGATATATACAAACTAGTATTTACAGTATAGAATAGTGGTTAAGGCCTATAGTGGTTAAATATTTAGAATTTGAGTATGAAATTCTCTTTTGGCCCCAGCTCTATTGAGGTAGGATAAAAGAAAGGAGACATTGGGAAGAAAAAATATAGATTTAAAATTTTGAAAGTTCATAATCTAACTCCATCCTATAGGGTGTGTTCAGTCAGGCAGAAGACTGAATGAGTCCACACCCTTAATCACAATGGCTCCTCTCCATGCCTGAGATTCCTGAGAAACAAAGGGTCAATGAGGAGGACAAGGTCAGACACCAGCCAGCCACCACTCATCAGTTGCCAGGGAAACCTGAAGATTAAGAGGAAGTCCTAACCTCCACTGTGGGATCCTATAGGCCCCCTCCTATAAAAGAACCAAGAAGGCCGCAAAACTCTCTCTTGTTTGCTTGGATGGATGGATGCACGCAGAGAGACTCGCTCTCCCCTTTTTGAGATGGCCCCCGTCTCCCTGAACCTGTATCCCCACCTTTCTTGAATTAAACCTTTGCCTTTTTCTGACAGCACGTGTTGAAATTATTTTCATCATGGAGGCCAAGGACCCACAGAATTAGCGTGTCTCCTCATGACACTATGACTTTGAGCAAGTTATTTTAGTAAAAAAAGCATATGTCTCCTCACTGTAAGTGGGAATAATAAAATTACCTATCTCAAAGGTTTTCTGTGATTACATTATGTAACATTTATAAAGTAATTATCTCGATGCCTGGTTTATAATAAACCATTCAATATTGTTAGTCACAAAGAAATAGGAGGAGTACTTAAAGAAGGATAAATATAAAAACAAGCATGAAAATATTCAGGAAATTGAAACATCAAAAACAATGAGACTTTGGGACTATCTAAAAACAATACAAAGCCCACAACCTCAGGACTTAACAGGCCATTCACTGTTCCTTTCCTCTTCCCAATGAGCCCTGCCCTGACCACTGATTTCAGATTGAATGGACCCATCTACCTCCATATTCTATTTCCTTTCTTAATTTGTTTCCATGAAGAACCTAGATAAATTTCAGCCCTATGGTAGGTACTATTTGTTGATTAGTTGCATGAATTCATGAATGATAAATCAAGTAGAAAAAAGATGGAATAAAATCAGATTTAGAGAGGGTGCTATCAATCTAACTGCAAATGGAATTTAGAAAGCACAATTGATTATCTTTACATTTATCTTCTTGTATAACCAAGAATTTTCAAAATGGAAAGGAATGAACAAATATTAAAAAGAAAATCAATTTATACAAGTAGGGATAAACTAATCTATGCTGGAATATATTTTGTATCCAAAGTAAATCTGGGTCTTTCCTTGGCAGAAAACACAGCTCTCTAGGCTGTTTTAATCTTCTGTTGCTCTTATCTTAACCACATATAATACCCAAGTTCCCTATAGAAAAGAAGGGTGGGGAATTATACAGGGAGTATGAATCACATCTCTCATCAAATTACTGGACAAAATATAGTCACATGGATCAACTACATAACTGCAAGGGTGGTGGCTGGGAAATGTAGTCCTCTGGTGTGCTCAGGAAGAGGAAATGGATTGGTGAGCACTCTAGAAAATCTCTGATACAGGCTCAAAGTAGTCCTAAGCTGAAATGAATCGCCATTGTATTATGGAAGAGATTTGCATGTTAAATTGTGGGAAATTACTTAGAAGAGTTGTAATTAAATTTTAAAAAATAGAAATAAGGCCGAAAAATTTAAGGTGAAAAAATGTTTACTCAATTTTTTTTAAACCAGAGTAAAAATGATAAATCCTAGAAAGAAAGAAAGAAAGAAAGAAAAGAAAGAAAGAAAGAAAGAAAGGTGTCAAACAGAAACATGTTAAGTTCTTTGTAAAACTCTATAATAAATAAATGAAGAATCAGAATTAGATTGTCTATGAATCCTTAAAAGTAAGCCATGATAGCTAGAAGCCAACATGGATTCACTAAGATGTCACCATTGTTGGCAAAATTATCAAATTAGTTGATGGCCTAGGAAGGCTAAGATGTATATAAATGGAGTGGTTAAATAATGTAGCTTCGAATTCTTTTAATTAGCTGGAATAGGGAGATAAGCCATTGTCTAATTTCATATGAATAGAAAACAGGGTGTTGGTAGAACTATAAACTTAACTTAATGCTGGGCATGGTGGCACATGCATGTAATCCCAGTACTTGGGAGGCTGAGACTGGAGGATCCGGTCTCACGGCTAGCCTGAGCTACTTAGTGAGGTCCTGTTTCAAAATAAAGAATAAAAACTAGGGCTGGGGGTGTAGCTCAGAGGTAGAATGCCCCTGGGCTCAATCCTCAGTACTAAAAATAAAATAAACTTAATTTAAGTCTACAGTGTGAAAAATATGATAAAGAAGTTAATCTGTCCTTAGCCAGGAGTGGTCGCACTTAGCCAGTACTTGGAAGGCTGAAACAAGAGGATCGCAGATTTGAAATCAGCCTCAGCAACTTAGACAGACTCCAAGAAACCTAGTGAGACCCTGTTTCAAAACAAAAGAATTTAAAAAAGAACTGGGAGTATAGCTCAGAGGTAGAATGCCTCTGGGTTCCATCCTCAGTAACACACACACACACACACACACACACACACACACACACACACACAAATGTGATTCTAAAGTTTTCACACCCAGAGGGCAAAATTCTAGCCAAATGAAGTTATTATCTTTCTGTTAAAACCTATTTCTTCTGTAATCTCTAGCCTGCTTAATGACCCCGTGATGGATCTATCCCACGTGGGAACATGGGAGTTGTTCTTGATTCATTCCCACTTCCCCTTCCAGATTTTATTGGTCACTCTGTGTTTTTATTACATATTCTGTCATCTGCCCTCCTTGCTTTTTGTTGTTGTTGTTGTTGTTGTTTTTGTAAAATTGCAATTGTGTCTTTAGGCTTGTTACTTCCAGTGCACTCTCTTTAACCTGCACACAGTTG
This sequence comes from Glis glis, assembly GCA_004027185.1. Taxonomy (NCBI): domain Eukaryota; kingdom Metazoa; phylum Chordata; class Mammalia; order Rodentia; family Gliridae; genus Glis; species Glis glis. The sequence continues at coordinate 64,791 of PVJS01004294.1, forward strand.
GGGTGGTATGATGTGATATGATTAGGTTATTTCCTTACTCAAAGTCCTGTGTTTGCTTTCCATTCTCTATAACATAAATTCTAAATTCCTTACAAAGACATGCAAATCACGGTAAAGCACAATATTATTCAAACAGTAGACTATGATCAATTAATGGCTTCAAAATAATTTTAATGTTTTGTGATTAGCATTTAAAAAAAAACTAAGCCAGGCGTGGTGGCACACACTTGTAATCCCAGTACTTGGGAGGCTGAGACAGGAGGATCGCAGGTTTGCCACCAGTTTCAGCTACTTAGTGAGGCCCTCCTCAACTTAGTGAGACACTGTTTCAAAATAAAGAATAAAAAATAGAGCTGGAGGTGTAGCTCGGAGGTAGAATGTCCCTGGGTTCAATCCCTAGTACCACCACAACAAAAATAAATAAATAAATAAATAAATAAATAAATAAATAAATAAACAAAACTATACTGGAATAGAAATATCCAGGTAAATCACATTTAATAATGGTAACTAAAATTTTGTAGAACTTGAGATACACACACACATACACTAATTCATGATGTTAAATACATTTCTTACTATGGATGGAGATTTTTAAAGATTATTTTGAAGTTGGGTGCGATGGTGCACACCTGTAATCCCAGTAATGGGGAAGCTGAGAAAGGAGGATTACAGGTTTGAGGACAGCTTGAGTGATTTAGTGAGACTTTGTTTCAAAATAAAATAATACAATGAAGTGAAATAAAATAAGATAGATTAGACAAGATAAGATAGGATTGGAGGTGTATCTCAGAGGTAGAATGCCCATGGGTTCAATCCTCAGTACCACAAGAGGACAAATATAGATTATTTTAAAAGTACTTACATAGTACTTAAGAGCACAGACTCTGGAGCAAAATGACTAGGACTCCAAATTCAGTTTTGTTATTTACTAGTGTTGTAATTTGGAGTAAATTACTTAATATTCCTGCTTTATAGTTTCTTTATTTATAAAGAAACTAAGAATAATATCCACCTTTAAGATTATTCTGAGGATAAATGAGTTCATTATATATATATAATTTGCATAGAAATGTGCCTGACTCAGTGTATATTCAATAAATGCTGATTATAATTTTCAGAGGTTATTTTGTTTTATTATTACTTAAAAAAATCTGGTCCCTAGTCTAGCTGTGCAGCCTACCTCTTTCTCTCTCCTACTTCACATGCTTCATTACATCCTATTCGAACAATTTAACATTCTTTCAATGCACCAAGTTTAGCACCTCATATACAGAGAAATTGAAGAAAAGAGAAATAACATTACTCACTGGTTACTGTTCAGTAAAAGCTGAGTAATAGAGGAAAACAATGATCACAATAGTACTGGGTGCTGACAGCCACATCAGTAAGTCCACAGGGCCTGTTCTCAAGTGCTGAGGGCCAAAGCTCAGGATCTTAACCACTGTGCCATTCTGCCTTTATTGTCCTTTCTATAATCATCACCACAGTGTTTTACATGACGGTCTTTTTTATCCATCTTTGATGTGCATATACTTACCGCAGTTTTCAGCTATGTCGTTACACACCTGTCTCTCATTTTGGATTTTCTTCACTGTATTTGAAAAGCCCTTCTCTCAAAAGTTGTCCTAGAAAAGTCCTACACATTCTTTTAGACTCTGTTCATTCTTATAGATTCTCTTCTAAATGCATCCCCTGGAAGGCATAATTGCTTACTATTTCTTTGTATTCCCCAAGTCCTTTGTGATTTTCCCTAATAGTATTTCCCAGCATACGTTATAGGGAACAAAATCTTATAATATGCTTTGCAAAACAGGTCCTGGTCATCAAATTTTGGGAAATGCTGTATACATTTCCTTCTTTACTTTAAAAAAATCACAAAAATATTAATAATTTAAAGGTTCAGAGAACACTTGAAAGAAACAAAAGGAATTTTTTGTTGTTGTTTATTGTTTAATACATTGATTCCCAGATCTTACGAGCAAATGCTGAGCTATTATATTAGTGTAATGCTTAAGGAAACTCCTTTAAAAATACTGTACTATTAGCATTTATTTTCCTAAATTGGGATTTTTTTCTATTCTTCTACCTTTCATTAAAGTGTAGTAGTGGATATCTATCTGCTTATTTTATTTTTATTTTTACTTTTGTTTTTTTTTTGTGGCACTGGGGATTGAACCCAGGAGCATTTTACCTCTGACCCATATGCCCCAGCCTTATTTTATTTTTATTTTGAAACAGGGTCTCACTAGGTTGATGAGTCTCACGACTTGCTGAAGCTGTCCTCAAACCTGTGATCCTCCTGTGTCAGCCTCCCAAGCACTGGGATTATAGGCATGCACCACCACAACTGGATTATTGTTTTTTGACTAACTGATGTTGGGACAAACTTTCTGTTTTGGAATAACTCTAAGGTATCTGGGAAACAATAAGTCATACAACGTCATGAAAGCAGCAGGAACTATATTATCTTTCACTACCTGTTACCTAATTACCTATTTTAATCTGGAAATTTGACACTTGAGGGAAAAATCTTGAAAGTTCAAGGGTATTTGTTGCTATTTATAACAATGACTATGATCGTTAGTATCCATTACTATTGTGGTCATTGCTTTCCTCTCTTGTTCAGCTTTTACTGAACAATAATAACCAGGTACAAAAATCTCAGTGGCTTAGAACAAAATTATTTGCTTCTTACTCATGTGCTGCCTGTTAAGTGAGGTTCAGTTGATCTAGATTGACCATGGCAGAATTTGACTCTAGGCCATTCCTGGTTTAGGCCTTCTCCACAGGGTTCACATTTTTCTGTAGCCAGCAGGATACCGGGGACAGTGCCCATTCCAGATATATCCCAAGACTTTGTCGTATCAAGCACCCTAAAATCTCATCAGTCACTGAAAGTCCCATAGCTAAGCCCAAAGTCAAAAGGCTTGGAAATACACTCTTTTATTCTACCATGAGACCATGGCAAGACTATGAATATGGAACATTAGTAAAAGAGAATTGAGAATTAGGAGCATAACATAATCTGCTACCTCTCCCAAACATACCATTTTGTAGTTGAATCTTGGTTGAGCCCTAATTACCTTTGTTGCTACTAGAGATGTTTCTCTAATCCTTCTTTTGATTTGGGGAACTACTTGCTACCCTTGGGGAAAAAACAGTGACATTTCAGATAATAAGAATCACATGAGCATGTGGGAGAGGGTCTTTGGGCACAACAGTAATGTCCTCAAATGACATCAGAAGGCACTAACTCACTTTATACCTGAGTATAGTCAAATTCTGATTCATAAATCTCCATATTACTTATATTACTTCATCAAATAATTTATTGTGGGAAAAATAGATCATTGTGTAGAATATGATTTTTAGGAAGACATATTTTTTAAATTTTTGGTGCATTGTAAACATACATCATAATAAAGTTCAGAGTGATAGAGACACACAGGCACACAGCATTTGGCGAGCTTCCCCTCTGGCTCTCACCCCACTCCTTCCCCTTCCCCGTACACAATATTGAGATTAGTATTGATAATTATAATTTTAAAGGAGTGAATATAATCTTTGTTAGTATACAAATATTTCAAAATTTTAGTAGTCTTTTTATTACAAATTGCTGGTTAGTAGTATATTTTAACCAATATTTTCATTAAAATATTCACTTTCATAAATATGAAGTGGATATATGTATAATTTTTAATGACCCTTTTTCTACCAATAAAAACTAAATTTGGGGATGGAATCTCCAAATACATTGGGAAGTATGAAATAATTGAACTCAGATGGTAAGGAGTAACTGTTATTTTACATACATGTAATGTTTCTCTGGATTGCTAGATATGTGACCAGTCCTTAATAAGCTTTAATATTTAGAAGAGTGCCTTTCCATCTGAGGTTGACGATATGTATTAAACATGAGTACGATGCTAGTTGACAATGAAATATGAAAACCACAGTGTGGAATGAAGGAGATTTCCAACATTATGTGGGAAAAACACAAAAGCATGATGATAAGTCAATGTGAATTATTCTCAGTGCTCTCCCTTACGGTTAGAAAGTTGAGCTTGCAGAGTAATGTACCTCACATCTGTGATGTTGGAGGAAATTAAATGAAGGCACTCCTGTCCATCCAAAAAGAAAATAGCTTTTTAAAATACCTTGTAATGCAAGATAATGAGCTGATATGATTACAAACTAAAAGACTCCATTACAGTGCACAGGACTACTCTGGGGTCAGTCTAATACTCCTCCTCTCCTCAAGCTCCAGATGCCGCTCTGCTACTAATTTGTCCCTCTCTCTTTGCTGTTAGTGTGCACTACATTGTACTTTAATTTTGTTCTAAAAAGAAAAAACCCTTTGTGAAATCTGTTCAAAGTTGATATTGGGTGTCTGAAAAGTAAGTAGAAAATCAATGCTTTGTAAACTCCAGGAAAGAATATCGACTAGTAAGGAGATGCATTATTGAAAGACACAGTCATTGGCCTGTACTTATGTTACTATCTGCAACAAAATTATACTGCTTCTCCAAACTACTTCTCTCTGTTGCAGTGATACGTGCCATGGCAGCTGTGTTAGTTAAAGTTTGAATTAAGCAGCATGGAACAGAAAAGTTAAACTTAGCAGGTTTAACCAGGTAGAGTTTATTTTTCTGTCAATAAAGACAAGTCTGGGGTGTCAAACCCCCACAATTTCCACCTACATCTCATTACCCAGAGCTTAGTCACATAGCTACTGCAGATTGTAAAGCATTATATTTTTAAATGGAAATATTGGCACTTTTATTTTATTTTATTTTTTAAGCGCATAATATATTTATTGATTGAAATACATTGCAAGGTTCAAACACTATAAAAGTCTACAAATTTTTTTTAGAAAGCAGCTAAAACACAATTAAATCTTACTAATTGAAACTTTTTTTAATTATATAAATGTCTTTTTTTTATGTTTTTATCGGTGCATTGTAGTCTCACATCACAATGAGTATCAGTTTGGTGTTAACATACAGGCACACAGCTCTTGGTGTCCCTCCCCCCCTCGCCTCCCCCCTGCCTCCCCCCCCACATGTAGCACTGAGAATGATGTTGGTATAATCTCACATATACACATTGTTTATGACAGTAATTC
>PVJS01004295.1:0-25915 GCA_004027185.1 Glis glis
GTACCGCAAAAAAAAAAAAAAAAAAAAGAAAAAAGAAAAGTGAAAGAATAGGATTTTGTGATATGTTGTATTTCAGGATGATCTTAAAGTTTCAAAATCAATCTTCAGATTCTTTGCATCCTTGGGTTACCACTTTATTTAAAAGTACACAAATTTCTGACGAGAAATAGCCTAATACAGGGTAGAATCCTAATATGAATTACTGTAAAGCCATATTTCATTCTCCTTTGTTGTGAATTACCTTAGTATAAACTGTAAAAGTCTCATCATTTTCCATAACAACTATTTAAAGAATAAAATAATTGTCAGGGACCCTGTCAGGGACCAGCTACAGTTGCAGTGGGATTTTCAGAGGTGACATCCACAGGGAGAAGAAAGCACCTGGAATCACCATTTGGAAGAGAACAACAACTTTATTTACAGACCCATTCCTTATATAGGGTTCCAGGCAAAATAGTGCATGTCACACTAGAGTAATGTGTGCATGCGTATTGCATATTACCTAGTCATGCTTACATAACTATATACACATCTGTGGCTGTGTGGGATAACTTGTCTAGTCATCCTTATATAACTAAATGCTCATCTCCAGCTGTGCAGGGTGAGCAGGGTCATGTCCTCACTGTCGACCTGTACTTCCTCTGGGCCCCACATTCTACCCCCTATAGGGTGGTGGTGCATGATCCAGAAAACATTACATTGGGTCCAAAGACCGCAACAGCAATAAAGGGCACAACAGGAGACTATTAGCTCTCCAGCTACACAAATGAAGATAGTCAATACCCATCTCCAGGAAGAGCCCAGTGACTTTCACTGGGCTTTGTAAGCAGGTTGTAAGCAGGTCTGAATAGCACGTACTTCTGCATCCATCACCACTAATTCTTGTTGTACCTGTTGTTGGTGGTCGAATGTAAACACAGCATTCTACATGGAGAAGAATACACATTCCACCCTGGGCAGCAGTGAACATACATAATACCATTCGATTTTGCAAAAATGCCTTCTGCTTCTGGGTGGTTTCATCCATCAAAAGGGAAGAGTCCAACTGGATGTATTCAAAACTTCTGCAACATGTTGGGCTAAGGCTTCTACCTGCATTTCTCTATCTATATAGTACCAGCCCCTGGAATGAACAAGGCTAAAGGTTAGAACTACCATGCAGCCTGGCATACATGATGCCAGTGGTAATGTACAGGGTCCCAATTATTAGGCTTATGGGGAAGGGTTAGGAGTATTTGTCTCTGTATGTGTGGGCGGGTACACTTTCCTGTCCAATGAGCAGGGAGGTATGGGCAGTCATAATGACTGAAAAGCCAGAGATAACCATCTGGGAGAAAATCAATGGGCTTGGTCCCTATCAGTTTCTGCCTATTCCACCAATGGTTGGCATCAGGTAACTGAGTAACATTCTGACACAGTTCTTGAGGCAACCGTCCACCAGACTGGTTCACCTGCTGTATACAAAAAGGTGCTATGCTTACAAGCTCTACATTTTCCCCCATTAACTGGCTCACCCACTTTCTATAGCAACTTTCTATCCCAACAAGATAGAAAGATTATTATGGTCTTAGCCAACAAATCCTCTATTATATGGCATTGTTCATCCCATTCTGGATTCCTGTGGTTCCAGATTTGTAAGGTGGTCCAGTTGTTGGCAGTAGCAGGGCAATTTGCTATAGGAGACCTTCAGCTGCTTCCACTTGTAGCTCAGTGAAGACCCAGCATTGGGAGGTGTTGTGCAGTCTTGCAAAGGTGTGTGCCCAGGAAAGTAGGCTATTCCCTGCTGTTAACCTGGACAGGGCAGAGAGAGAAACCATCATCCCCTCTGGGAAGATACAGGCGACATCTTGTCTTGTGAGAGAACAGTGTCTGGAATAGTGGCCACTGCAGGGTGATGGTACCACTCCAAAGCACCATGGGTAGGAGGTAAGGGGTTGAGAATATCCTCCACAGTATACTTCTATCCCTGCTGTGGGTATCACCTTTGTCTTACCTGACCAGACAACTCCCAAGTATTTGACAGAATACCCAGTTTCCTGGACCTTGTGTTCATTGAAAGCCCATCCCCATTCCTGAAGAATGGCTCAGAGACTGCATCAGAGGTAAGTGTAACATCATCAATACAATGATAGAACCATACAGTCTCAGGCTTCTCCGAAGAGACAAAATATTGTGCTACCAGCCTGTGACACAAGGTGGGATGATGCAGATATCCCTGGGGCAATACTAAAAAGGTCCATTGGTATCCTTTTGAGGTAAAAGCGAATTGTTCTTGGCTTTCAGGGGTAATGTCAATGGAGAAAAAAAGGCATTCACAAAGTCTACAATGTAATGGATCTGTCCCAGTTCATGTGAAAGATGATCCATCAGTTCTGAAATCTTGGTTACCACTGCATGCAAAGGCAGTCACACTTTATTTAACTCCCAATAGTCCACTGTCATGGGCCAAGAACCATCAGGTTTTCATACTAGCCACATGGGAGAGTTGAATGGGCTACAAGTTGGGTGGATTACACTTGTCTCTTCTAACTTTAGTATCATCCATCCAATTTCCTCATGCTCCCCTGGTAACTTGCACTACTGTACAATCCTCATGCCTTGGGGGAGTTGTAAGGGAGCTTGATGGGGATGTCCTTTAATGAGGGTCTTTACCACATGCACCCATAGCCAAAATTCTCTAATAGTTGTCTGCACAGACAATCCCTGTAACACGTCCCCCCCCAGGATATATATATATATATATGGAGGCAGACATTCAATTCCCAAAGTCACCTGGGCATGTCGAACCATAATGAGACAGCCTCCATAGCCCTCCATGGCAGACTTAGGTCTAGTAAATTTATCTGGATTGTCTAAAAGGAGGGTGCTGTCTGCTCCCATATCAACTAATGCCAGGATGTGTTGCACATTGCGAAGGGACCAGTAAATAGTCAATTCCACATTAAGCCATTGCTAATTGGCTCTGACAAAGCAGCCACCCAGCATCTGAATTTAGCTTAATTTTACTTAGACAATGTCCTGATAAGATCCTGCATGCTATAACCTTTGAGTTTTGAATAAACTTTGTGGCACTGTGGAAAGACACAAATTGTGTGTAACATGAATCATTGTCTTAGGACCTTGTGGCCATGTTGCTCACAATAAATCCCCCATGAGAAGAAAGCACATGGAATCACCTCACAGAGGACAACAACAGCAGCTTTATTTATAGACCCATCCCTTATATAGTGTTCCAGGCAAAATGGCACATGTCACACCAGTATAACATGCACATGCATATTGCGTATTATCTAGTCATGCTTATGTAACTATATACACATCAACAGCTATGCCGGATGACCTGCCTAGTCATCCTGACATAACCAAACTCATTTGTGACTTTGAGTCATGTCGTCATGGCCAACCTGTACTTCCTCTGGGTCCCACAATAATCAATAATATCTCAGTGGAAGTGGCAGGACATACAGCCTCACAGGCCCAAAGCCACACTGGGGAGCATCCTAACCTGGGGTGGACTTATTAAAACAGCCACATCCAAACAAGTGTAACTTCCCTGTATGAATGCCAGTGCTAGGTCTGCATGGAGATCTCCATGGAGTCTGTCAGCCTTCCTTGTAACCACACACTGTGTAAGATATGCCTCCAGTTGACCATCAGAAAGGCAAACTTGTGATGTCCCTTCTTTTGCTACTGGATCTCTTCATGGACTCGTTTCCAGACCCATACAAACTCCCTTGTCAATATGGAGCTGTGGGAGACCATCCAGAAATGCTATCCCACAGAATGCCAGCATTGTCAAGTCTAAGGGTGAGAAGTGGGAGGTGAGGCTAGAACACACACAGGAGATGAGCAGGATGAAGGCCGACCACAGGGCCTGTGAGGAAGAGGAAAATAGGGCTAGTGAGAAGTACATCCAGAGACTGTTGGCAGAGGAGGAACCCAGTGAGAAAAGGCAGGCAGGAAAAGGTGATGCCATGAGCAAGAATTGCTGAGAACTGATGGGCAGGCCACAAGCACAGGTCTCACAACAGTTTGGCTGAGGGCAGTACCTGGACTTCACCTTTAAATGCCACAAAATCAGATCTAGTGGCAACCATGATGCAAGAGAAGAGTGAAAATGAACCAGGAAATAGTGAAAACACCCAGAAGGATCTGTCCCCTCAATCTCAATTTGAGTCAACATCACAGTCAGAAGTTACCAGAGAAGTCAGGGGAAACAGCATGTTTAAGACCACAGATGATGCCCTGAAGATCCCTGACCCAGAGATGAAAGAAAACATGTCCACAACATCTCCACACACAGTCCTTCAAATGGCAAACCAAGGTGCAACGCCTTCAATACAGGCACGTGAGTTTTGGTTCCATGCCTATGGTTCAGAGGGGCACCTGGAAGAAAAAGGGAATGCAAGACCAAGCTGTGTGATAAAGGCTGTTTGCCCAGCTTGAGAGTATTAAAACTGGCATTCCCAACTCTAGAGAAGATGCAGTTAAGCCTTGTGGCAAAACAGAGTGGGAGCACTATCTCACCTATGACAATGAAAATTGGTCGCAGCACAGCTGGGAAAGGAAAGTGTCTTTCCCACTCATCCAGGAATAGATTTCCAAAAGACCAAAACAGGAATCTTCATCTGAAGAGGTCAGCCATTCATGCTTTTCTGCAAAAAGAAGAAAAATTCTCCCCCAAATCTTCCTCAGACCATGAGGAAAGAGAAATAAACTTTACCCAAGAAGTGATGAATTTGGAGCACCTACATTTTGAAAACAAAAACAAGAAGAGAATTCCTGCTTATTTGCATTAAAACTTCAGAAACAGATGGATAAAGAACAGAAACTCAATCAGCAAAAAGGTTCACCAGATGAGTATCCATTCTGTTATACAACCTCACTTCTAGCTAACATGCTAGGTGAACAGAAGAATTCCAGAGATAAGAATGTCAAGAGGCAAACTGATAGGAAGCATTAGAGATATGAAAATGAGTAAACTTCTTTTAAATTCTGGCTGAGTTACTACGTGTTGACCTGGAACATGTGATCCTCCCATCTCAGTCTTCCAAGTACCAAGAATAAAGGCTTGCAACTCTGCACCTGGCTATAAAGCTGTCTTTTGTCTCATAGAATATTCATAAATTTGTCATTGAATTTTTATGGATTGTCATCTGCTCTGTAGTCATACTCATAGTCCTGAAAGGAGTGTGTAATCATAGAGAATATACAGATGTGTTTCTGTAAAACTCAGTGGTAAGGTTCCTTATGCGTTCCATTATTAAAGCCATTATTTCTATCTTATTGTTAATAGCTATGATGAACTAAGTTTGATACTCTTTATGGGATAAAATTGCCTTGGGAACACTACTCTCCTTTCAATCTCAATCTCCATGCCCCAATTCATGAGCTGTTGTTTACTCAAATAGACTGTTTAAATGTTTTTTGAAGGTCTGGAGCTGTGACTCAGTAGAAGAGCACTTGCCTAGCATGTGCAAGGCCTTGGGTTCCACCCCAGCACTACACACAAAGTAGATAGACAGCACTTTACTGTAGGAGAGCTATATCACAACGTTTTATGGTGTGGAACCTGAAACATAGCTGTGTGTTTATTTCATTATAGTATCATTTATATTGATATTGGACTTTTGTGTAAATACAGAAATAGAAAGTATACTTGGGTTTTGTCCTGTTTTAGACTGAAAGGTAAATCAGAAGGCAGTGGCTTCATTTTGTGAAATTTAATTTAGAGAACATAGATCTTTTGTTTTATTAATAAGAACTTTAAGCAAATAGCTTTGACAACACTTCTGTTAACATCTACTCATCTATCCTGTTAATGAAAAGATAGAATAAAATGTCTTAAAGCTAGTTCTAGTTTAAATTTGTCGGTGTTTTTATGTCATTATGGTTTTCTGTCCAAATTTTATAATTGAAATTCTGTTCATCTTTGCATACTTGATAGCATCTTTAACAAGCTTGACTGTGTATTCATGGAAAGAATTCTGGTGCTAATTGAAAATTTAGTTTGTTTTTTCTCAAAAAGAGAAAAAAGATTGCTCGTTGAGTAATGACTGTGGTGATGTGAAGTATAATCAGAAAGTAACAAAATTGGTCTAAAACAGACTAAAATCTATATTCACACCACACTGATATTTTCTAAGAGCAAATTTCACTTTATGTTTTAGGATAGACATTGTTGAATTTTTTCATAAGTTCATTAATTAAATGTTGGAATAACTAATGACCAAGAAAATAGCCCATGTTGTGTAATATATTTAGTAATTACATATTTCACTGTTTATTTGTCTGTAAAGAAGTCTTTCTGACTAAAGTTGGTTCTAAGACAAACTAATTTCTTGACTAGTCTTTCTGCTATTCCTACCATGTACACCTTTTTGTTAGAAACTAATGAAAGTCTTGCATTGATCATTAGAAAAAATAATTAATAAAAGTGTGCTCATAATCGTCTTTCTCTAATAAAATAATTACTCTGAACAAGGCTCTTCTGGAGATATAGTGGCTTACATTATGAAAATGACAACAGGGAATTTACAGTTTCTCACTTGTTATGTTGGATAAGGTAGTATCTCTGTTCTTAAAAAAAAAGTATCATTATCAATTTAGCTGCTATGTATGGAGGGTAGGGTGGGATCTGAAGTAATACCAAGACCTGAGTACATGACTGTTTGTATGAATTTGAACCTCACTAATATGAATAATTACAATGCACCACTAAAAATATATGTTCAATAATGAGCCGTTACTCTGTACTTACCATTGGCTCACTTCTAAGCACCGAGTAAATTTCCTTTAGCCAATATTATTTGAATGGCAGTTTTGTTTTACTCTGCCCTTGATTTGTCTCTCAAGACTATCTCACAAATTAAGATCTTTTCATAAATATATAATACCAGAAATAAAGAATACAAATGGCCATTAAAGACATGACAGAATATTAATCTTCTGTACTAATGAAAGAGATGAAATAAAATGACAGAAGATATACAGAATAAGCAATTTTAAAGAACTATAATACTTTCATTGTTAATAAGGCTGAGACTAATACCTACTTAAGATATATTTTTCTTCTTATTAGTAATGTTTTTTCTAAATTTGTATAGTTATGAGACCTATTTCTGATACTCCTCAGAATTTAGGTTTGGTCTTTTTTTTTTTTTTTTTTGCAGTACCGGGGATTGAACGCATGGGCGTTCTACCTCCACGCTATGCCCCCGGCCCTATTTTTTATACTTTATTTTGAAACCGGGTCTCACGAAGTTGCGGAGGGCCTCACTAAGTAGAGAGAGAGAGAGAGAGAGAGAGAGAGAGAGAGAGACAGGTAGAGAGAGAGAGAGAGCTGAGGCTGGCCGCGAACCCAGATCCCCCGGTCTCAGCCTCCCAAAGTACTGGGATTACAAGCGTGCGCCACCACGCCCAGCTTTAGGTTTGGTCTTATGATAGACATCTGGTTAATGTTGTATGTATGAAGGCAATTGTTATATGCAATCTCAGGTGAGGCGGTTAAATACAGAGGAAAGTTTCCCTAGAATTTTTATCTTTGTCTTTCCTTCCTTGTCCCCTCCTGGAAAGTGGAACATGTATATGATATGAAGTAGGTTTCTTTTTATGGGGAATTGAAGTCACTAATCCTAGGACACTTATACAGTGAGTTAGCAAGATTTTGTGTCTCTGAAAATTATGGAAAGGCCACAGAAGCCTTGGACTACCTATTCCTGGATTTCTTTTATATAAAAATAAAACTTCATAATGTTAATTACACTTGGGTTTTAGGCTTTTTATTTTATTCAGAAACATGCAGTGATTCTGGGGAGATAGGTAAAACAATCCCATTGATTAAAGTTTATGTTTCTGCATTTATGGATAAGTAATTAAACATATTAAGTACTTCAAATTGTACATGCCCACTAATATCTTTATGCAAACATTATATAGGAATTCTTTTTTTTTGTGTGGTACTGGGGATCAAACCCAGGGGCGTTCTACCTCCCAGCTACACCCCCAGCCCTATTTTTTATCCTTTATTTTGAAAACAAGTCTCACAAAGTTGTGGAGGGCCTCACTAAGTAGCTGAGGCTGGCCGCGAACCCAGATCCTCTGGTCTCTGCCTCCCAAGTACTGGGATTACAAGTGTGCGCCACCAGGCCCGGCATTATATAGGAATTCTTGATTCACTTCCTCTCACACTCATACCCACATCTTGAAAGGGTCATTTCAGCTTCTTCTTGTAATACCTGGTTCTTTGCTGATGCTCTAACTCTGAGCTGAAAGCCACCATCATTTCTCTTCTAGACCAATAAAATATAATCCTCATAAGTATTCCTCCTTTCCACTCCTACACTCTTGTACCTACAGCAATCAAGAGTGAGAGGCTGGAGATATGACTGCTGTTTAAAACAGTTCTTCATTCTCCTTCCCTCATCTACATACCTGATTTTATTTTTACTTGATGCCTTTTCTTTACTTTAAATTTACTTATCTCCCTCACTAATTATAAGCTTGCTATTACTAAAGGTTTTTTTCTATCTTATTGGTTGCATCTTCTGTCTCTCCCTTCCAATACTGGAATTACAGGTGTATGCCACCTCACTTGACCTGTCTTTTTTTTTAATGACAATGATGGTTTTGAGGTGTACTGCTCAGATATTTTGTAGAATGCTCTTCTATTTGGATTTTTCTCATTTTTTCTTCATGATTAACCTGAGGTAATAGCTTTTGGGAGGAAGAATAACAAAGAAAACATGACATTTTTATTGCACATTTTCAAAGGTGCATCCTATCAACATAACTTATCATCATTGGCAATAAACTTGAGTGCTTGACTGAGGTAGTGTTTGTGAAACATCTCAGCCATAAATTTGCCCTTTATCTCCATTCCATAATTTACTCTTTGTAAGCAAGGTTACTGTGATCAGTCTACACAGAAGTAGTGGTGGAAAGTGGATCTCCATGACTTGTTAGTTTCACATGGCTTCCTAGATTTCTCTGCCTTGAAGATGTATCCCTTGTCTTAGCATCCTCACTGCTGTATCCCAGTAAATCTCACCACAACCAAGAGGAAGGAAGATTTATTTGCTCAGTTTTTTGTAAATTCCAGGTTGAGTCCATGTGAGGCCAGGATCTAAAGCTCAGGGCATGGTGGCAGGAAGTGGAGAGAAAGGGAGCAGAGCACAAGGGATTTGCTTCTCACATCATGGAGGCCTGAAGTAGAGACAGAGCAGGGGGAGGAGGAACCAATATATAATCCTCAAGGTCACACCCCAAGGGACTGACCCCTCCTTAACAACCAACCCCTGCTTCCAACATTGCTACCTTGTTTCCCTGAGGGCTGGGGGGGAGGGCATTCCAAATCCAAACCATTACATCCCTTAAACACTGTTTATGATTTTAGTCAAGCATTTATTTTTATCTGTATGGATTCATGTGTGTTCATTTTATATTTTGATTTATAATTCAGTGCAACATTATGTATTTCATTTCTTGAATTATTCCAGCTTTGCCCATTGATAGAATTTTCAGTTGATCCCTATATCATTTATATACTACATGAGTATGGTATTTTTGTTTTTGTCCATACTTACTTTTTTGACACTACAAGATTCTCTAGGCTCACGTTGTATATTTCTTGGCTTCATCCTAGAATCAGTCATTTCTCCCAGGATAATTTTTTTTAAACTGAAGAATGATGCTAGAAATCAAGATATTGGTACTAGATTTAATGGAAAAATAATCTTCTGTCATTTTTGCTTGTAGTCAATATGTACAAATTCAAATGGGAGTACTTATAGTAATTACTTTTGGTTAGAATTATGGTTACATATTTTGGCATAATTTTTAATTTTTTTTTATTTGTGCATATAGCAGTACTTCTTATAAAGAACCATGGAATAATATTTTTTGTGGAGAGAGAAATGATCAAATTGGAATATGAAAAAAGTCAAGATTTAATTTAGGATCTAAAATACATTTGACGGGGGGGGACACCAAGTGCTGTGTGGATGTATGTTAATGTCAATTTGATTTCCGTTGTGATGTGAGACTATAATGCACCATTAAAAGCACATTAAAAATACATTTTATCATTAGTAATTCTAAGATAATAAGTTGGCATATAAATGCTCATTCTTTCAATTGTGTAAAAATTAGCAAGACATAAATTACAGCAAAAATATTTCAAAGGTTTCTCTGGCATTCAAATGGGAGACTAGCCAAAATAAATTAAAGTTCAAAAGAAATTTTCAATTCCTTACTTCATTAACAAACATCAATACAAAAATCCTGTTAAAATGTTTGTCTTTGGAAACTAAGTATAACCTGTAGGAATTAAAGTGATATAATATGCTTCCGTAGCAACTCATAAGCTTATATTTTGCAATTGAATTTCTAAATTGAAATCATAAAACTCTTCAATCATTTTTGTTTTCACAAACTTGTTTTATATGGAAAAATCTATTTTTCATTTTGATTAAATGGTTGTAGCATAAATCACAAGAACTGTTAATTACAGGGTGAAAAGCTTTGCTTACAGTGAGAACTGTCTGTACATGCACATATGACGATTCATATGTTAAACATATACCTTCTAAAAAAAGAACAGGGAAAAATACAAATTATATTTATCATTAACTTTTCTGAGTCAAACATTGTGTTAGTTATTTGGGACATGTCATCACATTTAATTTTATTTACAAAGTTTTATGTTAGATATTGTTATCTCTATTTCACAGGCATAAATGAGTATAACATTTGTCCAAATAAAAACAACCAATAAATTTGGAGCTATGATTTACACTCAGGCAAGCTCGATTCCAGGCCCAAATTATCAACATAATACCATCCATCACAATTAAGTTTACCAGAGGTTCTATTGTTCACTCATATAAATGAAAAATTTTAAAAGTTACCACAGTAATAATATGTTTTATCCTGATAAAACATTATAGAAATTTAATAATTACTCTTCTGGCTTGCTATTAAAATGTGAGAGATAATATAATGCCAGGTGTTAACCCACTTTGCAAATATAGATTCATATAGAACATTTGCATATGGAAGACCATGCCTGCATCCTGTAGCAAAACCTATGCTGCGTTCTTAGCTGTATAATTTACTAGCTGGGTAATATAGAAAATCTTATTCAACTTTTTCTTTTTATGAAATAATATAACAAATATAAATATATTTAATATGATATCAAATATAATGCATAAATATGCTGCATTATATTTAAATATCATATAGACAAATATCATACATTTATTATAGATAAAAATCTATCTAACCCTGTATCTTTGTATGTGTGTGTGTGTGTGTGTGTGTGTGTGTGTGTGTGTGTGTGGTACTGGGGATAGAACCCAAAGGGTTCTACCTTAAGGTACATCCCCAGCCCTATTTAATTTTTTTTTAAACAGAGCATCACTAAGTTGCTGAGGACCTAAATTACTGGGCCTGGATGCAAACCTCTAATCCTATCCTCCTGTCTCAGCCTCCCAAGTACTAGGATTACAGGCATGCACCACCATGCCTGGCCCATATATTTTAATGATACTGAATTTATATTTTCACTTTCCTGCAAAGAATAAACAAAATCTAGGTACAAAATTTCTTCACTGATGATGTCTGTTAAAATTTTAACATGGTTAAATCATGATACCAAATATATAAAAAATTATAAAAATGAATTTTCCCATTTATTTAATGAGGTCAGCATTATTCTGATTAGAGAACCAGAGATAACCCAAAGGAAACAAACAAAACAGCAAAATGAGGAGCAGTGAAACAACTCAATATCATATGGAAGAAAATACCTCATTTTTACTGGAGCCAATAAACAATAACTAACTCAACATTAATTACAGGCCTGCACCTTAATCTATTAAAGTTCTGGGGTAAAGCATAAGTGAAAATCTTTCTGACCTTGGGATAGGCAGATTCCTTACCTTTGACACAAATTGCAACAAGCATTTAACAAATAAGATAATTAAAAAATGTAATAAAATTTCTGTTCAATTGAAAGATATTTTAAAAACATAGAAACATGTTATGGGCTAGAAGAAAATATTTGAAAGATGTTTAAAAGGACTTTTTTATCTACCAAAGTCATAAATGATAAGAAATAAAATTATTTGATGTGAAATTGGGCTAAACATCTGAATACATATTTAAAAGAGAAGTTATACAAATGATGAATAACTATATGATGACTAGTGATGGTGAGAGAAATCACAATTAGCTGTAGAAATGCAAAATAGAGCCACAATAAAATATCACTACACTCTTTGAAATGACTAGAACTAAAAGAAGTACAAAGAAAACATTCTGACCATATCAAGATCAAGTGTTTGTGAGGATGTGTCACACCTAGAATTCTTATTCACCGGTAGAAGTGGAAAATAGATTGTAAATTGAAAAATAGTTGGAATTTTATTACAAAGTTACACATAAATTTACCATATGGACCAATAACTGCATTCTTAGGTATTTACTCGTGAAAAATGAAAATATAGACTACACCAAGACTTATACATGAAAGATTACAATGAAAGATTCATAATAGTCAAAATCTAGGAGGAAATTCCACCAATGTGTAGCAGAGGAATATTTAAGTTAATGGATATGCTAATTACCCAAAATAGATCTCTGTCCAATTTATACATAAAGCAAAACATCTCATTATCCTTCATAAGTATGTGTACATATTGTGTCTATTAAAAATTAAAATTAAAAGAAGCATAATAATATATACCTTAAATATAAAAAATGAAATAAAATAAAGAATCACAGCCAAATTGTAGTATAACCATACCTTGGGAATACTGCTCTACAATTGAAAATATTATAGTAATACATTCATATCCATGTTTATAGTAGCACAATTCATAATAGCCAAATTATGGAACAAACCCAGGTGTCCATTAACAGATGAATGGATCACAAAATTATGGGAAATACACACAATGGAACTCTACTCAGCAATAAGGTAGAACAAAATTATGTCATTTTAGGCAAATGGATGGACCTAGAGAACATTATGTTAAGTGAGATTAGCCAGTCACAGAAAGTGAAGGGTCATGTTTTCTCTCATATGCAGAAGCCAGGGAGTAATTGGGATACCAGAGGGACTTCAGAAAATGGAGGAGAAACTTCAGTGGAGGGACGGAGGTGGTGTTGGGGAGGGTGAATTAATGAAGGAAACACTTCTGCTGACATTATGTACCTATGTGAGAATACCAAGGCCAATCTTAGTGTCTTGTACTGGGAAGGTGGGTGGGGTAGGAAGGGAGCCAGGAAGAAGCTCACCAAATGCTGTGTGCATGTATATCACTATCACTGTGAACTACATTATGATGTGAGACTATAATGCGCCGATAAAAGTATAAAAATAAAATTAGTAAACCACTCATATACTTGACAACTTAGATGAATCTCAAAACCATTAAGAGGGACATAAGAAGTCAGAGAAAGAGAATATATAGAGCATAATTTAATCAAATAAAATTTTATAAAACTAACCTACATTAATAGAAAGTATATCTTGCATTGCTATGGATGGTGTGTCTTGGACAGGATTATAGAAACTGTCAGTGTATAGGATTTATTGTAAAATAGCTTGACAATATTTTTGAGTGATTGATGGAAAAATATTGTAACTTGGTTTTGGTTGTAGTTACATAGGTATATATATTTGTCAAAACATATTGAACTATAAATGATGCATAAATTTTATTGCAAGTAAATTATACTTGAAATATTTGATAAACATTGTGAGAATTTTTTTGAAGTTCTCCTGTGGATTCCAAATAATTTACAGAGAATAATGAACAGAAAATCTTGCCAGAAAGCCTCTATCAGTTCTGAAATTTCTAATCCTTTTGAGGAATTCCAAAATCACTCCTTGTTTCTTAAAGTTTTCTCTAAAACTCTCAATATTTTGCTACACCCTTCTACCCCAATCTCGATGTCTCATAAACTCAGTTTTCCCATTATGTTTAGTTAACTAATACCTCATATATTTTTTCTAATAGCCAAAAGGCAAAAAACATTTTAAGATTAAAAAGACTGAGAGACAGAGAGAGAGAAATTGAAAGGAAGATAGGTAAGAAGATAGAAAGGAAAATACAGGGGTTTAGAGTTCAATATTGTATTTGAAAAAATTATCACTATATTATTTTTATCATTATGCTTGTATTGTTCTTATTATATAGTATATATTAATCCTCTTTAAACACATTATGAATGCATAAGATAAAAAGCCTGGCAAGGCAATGAGTCACTGTTTTTTTAGTGTAAAGTCTTTTAAGTTCTTTGTATATCCTAGATATTAGCCCTCTGTCAGTGGGATAGCTTGCAAAGATCTCCCATTCTGTAGGTTTTCTCTTTAGACTCTTGATGGTTTCCTTTGATGAGCAGAAGCTTTGTAGTTTAATGCTATCCCACGTATTAATTCTTGTTTTAATTTCGTGTGCTTTGGAGGTTTTGTTGAGGAAGTTTCTACCTGTGCCTGCATGTTGGAATGTTGAAACTATGCCCTCCTCTAGTAATTTCACAGTCTCTGGTCTAACTTCCAGGTCTTTCATCCATCTCAAGTTGACTCTTGTGCAGGGTGAGCGGTAGGGATTTCCATTTTTCTACAGGTAGATAACCAGTTTTCCCAGCACCATTTGGTGAAAAGACTGTCCTTTCTCCAACGTACGTGTCTGGCACCTTTGTCGAAAATCAATTGGTTATAAATTTGTGACTTGTTTCTATATCTTCTATTCCACTGGCCTATGTGTCTGTTTTTGTGCCAATACTGTGCTGGTTTTATTACTATAGCTCTGTAGTATAATTTGAAGTCAGGGATTGTAATGTCTCCTGCATGGTTCTTATTGCTGAGAATTGCTTTCGCTATTCTGGGTCTTTTGTTTCTCCATATGAAATTAATGATGGATTTTTCTAGATCTGTGAAAAATGATGTTGGTATTTTCATAGGGATTGCATTGACTGTAAATCATTTTTGGTAGAATGGGCATTTTGATAATATTTATTCTGCCTATCCAAGAGCAGAATAAATCTTTCCATCTTCTAAGATCTTCGATTTCTTTCTTCAGTGTTCTATAGTTTTCATTGTAGAGGTCTTTTCCCTCTTTGGTTAAGTTTATTCCTAGGTATTTGATTGGTTTTGAAGTTATTGTGAATGGAATTGTTTTCTGGATTTCTTTCTCAGTGGATTCATGGTTGGCATATATGAAAGCTACTGATTCTTTTAGGTTGACCTTGTATCCTGCTACTTTGCTGAATTTTTTAATCATGTCTAGTAGATTTTTGGTTGAGTTCTCTGGGTCTCCTAGATATAGGATCATATCATTTGCAAATAAATATAATTTTAATTCTTCTTTTCCTATTTGAATTCCTTTAATACCCTTATCTTTTCTTATTGCTCTGGAAAGAGTTTCGAGGACAGGACTATATTGAAAAGGAGTAGTGATATTGCGCATCCTGGTCTTGTTCCTGATTTTAAGGGGAATTCTGGCAATTTCCCCCCATTCAATATGATGTTGACTTTGGGTTTCTTATAAATTAACTTAATAATATTGAGGTATGTTTCTTCTATTCTCTGCCTGGTACTCTGCCCCCAAGGTTTCTGCATCAGAGTTGGTAAAAGAACAATAGACACAGATAAAGTTTTCACTAATTGAAATATTTCCTCCAACATCTGGTCCACTCTTCAGTAGGAAAGCCTGCATGAAGTTACATATGATAAAAAATTAGGCACCTATTAAGTGCAAATAAAGTAGTCTAGCATGTACACATTGTATAAGGAGAATGGGAAAGGGCTATTCTGTGGCCCAAGGAATGAAAATGTAAGGCAGTTATGAAGGCCTTATTTAAAAGGAAAAATAATTAAAAAAACTCACTCAGTGAATATTTCCCTCAGGTAAAATGTCATTATTTATTTCAGATAAGAGAAAATGTACTATACCAGTTATTCCCTGAAGTTTCCTAATAATCACAAAATTATTTCTAAGAAAATATGTTTTCATAATAACTTTAATCAATTATGCATTTTATATTTATTAGGCTCTTGCAATTAATATTTTCTCTACAAATATGTACTGTTACAGCTTTAAAGTTTTCAAAAATTCACTATATACTCAACTATTGGCTGTTGCCAAAACTGAAATGCTTCATGATTGGTGAGAATTTTATTAAAAATGTTGATGTATCATTTTGCTTCCAATGACATAGTCAGATATTAACGAACATGAAAATTTCTGAACTATTAACTATTATTTCACTTGTTTTGATTTCTATCATTGTCATTACTTTTCCAAATTCCCAATTATATTTCCTAGTATTATCTCTGAATTGTTGATATTAATGCAATTTTATCACCTATGATTTCATTTTTGGAGTGAGAGTCTAGTAAAAATAAATAATAAATAAAATGCATTTTGAATATTTCTTCCATGGGTTATGATAATTCTAATAAATTTAAGTTTTAGGCCTTTATAATTTCATGCAATACATGCTTATATTCACTAGTTTTTCCTAAATAAATTGTTTTTCAGTGTTTCTCTCATATGACTTTCTAGTTAGAATTCTTTGCGGTAAAAGAAACATAACAACAAATAAAATTCCTTTTAATAAAAACATGCTTTTTCCCTGATTTTGGAAAGAAAGGAATAATGTGGTTCCAGGAAAAATTTGACCCAGGAACTTAAGAAATCATCAAAACCTGTTGTTTTTATTTCTCTCTTCTGCTTTTCAGTGTGGTGAGAAAACTGTGTTAGGAATTTGTTATTCTCATTGGCCTATTAGCTCCCTGATCCAAAGAAGCCCTTTCTTATTGCTTCTGAGAGGAAATAAACAAACAAACAAACAACTAGAAGGATATAAAGATTTGGCAATTTATTATAGGTGAATTGTTTGGGAACACGTGCTTACCCTTGTGGCCAGGAAAGCAATATAGCGGTAAAGCAGCCAGATCATGTTGACATGATTGGGGTGGGGAAGGAGCTGTTACTCAGAGAAAGTAGGCATGAATTCCTGTCAGATAAAGTCAACTTTATTTGACATTAATGTATAAATTACAGAAAGCTAGAAGTGTGGCACTGATAAGAACAAAAATAACCATGTGTCAAAGACTAATTACTAACTCATTAACAAGGGAACTAGTAAGAGGGCAAAACTGGTTAAAATATCATTTGAGAAGCTTGTATAGATGTAAGTACATCAAAATAGCACAAAGGACTTTTTTAAAAATGAAAGTAATTTACAGTGAATTTCCTATAGTATTATAAACGATAACATTTATTTTCCTTTTTTTCTACTAGACAAAATCATTTATATTACTATTGGATATGAATTGTTGCTTTCTAACAGGGTAAATATCAATGTATAGAAATTCAAATGAAGATCCAAGTGTGTAGAGAATTAGAAAGTCTCCATTTGAACCTGTGATAACAGAGCATGAAACTGAAATCTCTTTGATCTATTTTTAAATTTGGTTGTTTCTTTTTCTTAACAGCTGTAGCTTAAAGAACACTTTCTTTTGAGATGCTGTGTCTTATTTCTGAACTGGGCTTATTACTGTGGACCAGGCACTGAATCTTTCTAACCCATTTTCTCCACATCTAAAAATCTGTTTTCCAAACTTCACATACATTATGTTCCTTAAAACCATTCTGCTTTAAACTGTGGTATAGATGAACTTGTATATTGTCATTCTACCAAATAACTTTAATGCTACTCCATTCGTTTTACTCAGGCTTAACTAACAGGTACAATTTTGTAACTATTTTAACAGGTGCTTTTGAAGTATAATTAATACACAAAGAACTGCTGATATTTAATATATAAAATTTGATGAATTCAGACATATGAAAACTCCCCTGATACTATCACCAGAATAAAGGTAATAGACATATTCAACATACCTCCCCAAATTTCCTTGTGCCACTTTGTGTGTGTGTGTTAAAAACACAAGTGATATCTACACTCTCATCAATTCAACTTTTTTTTGGTGTTACCAGGGATTGAATCCAGGGGTATTATACCTCTGAGCTACACCCCCAGCCCGTTTTATTTTTTATTTTGAAACAGGGTCTCACTAAGTTACTGTGCACTGACCTTAAACTTGCAATCCTCTTGTCTCAGCCTCTCAAGTACTGCATTATAGGCATGCACCACTATGACCACCTTTCAACAAATTTTAAAGTGTACTGTATTATTAACTGTAGGCACTATGTTGCACAACAGTTTTACTGAATTTATCTAGTGTAACTTAAATTTTATGATGGAAAAACACAAAGATGATTAAAACATGAAACTTGCTCTAAATTATGCAGCATCTATTAAAGAGACAAGTGAGTGAACAAGCATGATGTTATGGAATTGTAAGTGCTATGACAAAATATATGTCAAATATTTTCAAATGCTATTTATAGTTGGAGATGGTCAATCCTTACTCAAATAATTTAAAGTGGGTGGCAGATGCTTCAATAGAAACCCTTGAGTTCAGGAAAATATCTATTTATCTAATTGTGTTAATAAATATGAATAACCATTACCTCTGGTTATTTGTCTTCCTTGTTGGTTATAAACATAATGAAGGTAAGTTATCACATCTTCCTTTTTACACAGGTGCATTCACAAGATTAAGTGTTCTGATAGCAAGTTGATGACCAATATTTATTCAATGACAAGATCATAGCAAAAACCAAGATAACTAACACTATTAATTTTATAACTAAATGTTTAGTAATACCTGTTTATTCAAACAAAATGAAACATAAACCCTACTACACTACAATAGTAGATAATATATATATACATATGAATGTATATATACATATATACTTAAAAGAATAATGAGAATAGCCTGAAGAGTTATAACTAAGTATGTTAAGGGATTATGTATAACATGATTTATATAATTCAAAGATATACATATTATAATGTTAATCTATTATAATAAAATATTTAGAATGACAGATGCAACCCATTTATTTCTATAAGCAATTAATCAAGTATTTTTCTTGGATTCATCCTATGATAACTAAAAGTCCTCAACCACTTGTGAACACACATAAACTAGACATCTTAACTAGTGAGTATTATTTTTAAAAAGTTATAGGATATTATCTCCACTTTCATGTATTGACATGGTTTGATGAAAATAAAAATCACCGAGAAATGATTTTTCTGGCTGGGAACATCTTTCAATATAGTTCTTTGTCCTGCCCTGTTAGAACTCATTTTATTCTTATGTCCTTAAGCACTTCAATAGCTTTTTGCTCTCTTTCCACTTATGAGCATGCCAGTGGCATCCCCAAGTTTCTTCTCATCTAATTTTTGATGTTCCCATACAATTTGATGCCTCACCTCTCTTCGTGAGTACAGAGAATATTTTCAAGTACTTTTTTTTTATGCCTTATTTTTCAACTTCAAGCTGGCACAATATATTATATAACAAGAGACACTTTTTAAACTAGCAATTCGTTTTATTTGATGTGGTAGCCATTAGTTTGAAGTTCTTTAATTATTTTACCTTTTTTCTATACAATGATTTCTTCTTTGGCATTCTAGTACAAATCATTTTTTCTAATTCAACTATGTTTTATGTTTAATAAGAATAGTACTATTTTTATTTTATAAAATTTGTTTTTTTCTTATGACCATTTCACTCTTGAAGTTGTTTAAGAACATTATTACCTTGAACTTCTAGATTTATAATTGCACAAAGATTTTATATATTCTAATAAAATGCAGCAAAAATAAATGCAAATTGGAAAATCTTCATAGCTCTAAATATTTTTATTCATTATGATGAACTTTTATTATAGTTTCTGTACTTTAAGATGGAATTAAATATATTAGAACAAATTTTAATTTTCTACTCATTTTCTGCTTTTGATTAACAACCAGATACATAGTAAGACCAAAGTTATTTTGTGTTCTTAAATTATTGTTCTCTACAATTATTCTGTGAGTATTTTTATATTCAGAGCCAGTAAAACATCTTAAAAAAACTATCAAAACTCACTTTGTGTTTTTCTCCAAACTAGAGAGGATTATTAGAACTATGTTTATTTTATGATATTGACAATTTTTATATATTTAATAAATAAAAAATAAGGAATAAAAACAATACCACTACTTTCCAATCTTATCATTGAAATGTGTTTTAAGAGTATTAAAACTGCTTTCAAAATTTTAAAAATATAAACAATATTTTTGATAGATAAAAGCCCAATACAGTGCCCAACACCCATTTAATCTTTGATTAACCCAAAAGTTTTAGAATTGCAAAGAAAACTTAAACAAATATCCTTTATATGATGATAAAAACTTAAGGGCTTAGTTATATTCTTGTAATGACCATTAAAAATATATGGGAAAGAAAAATGTACATATAACCACTGTCTTCTATGCAGCTCTGTATAGGAGTCAAAAGTTACATTGTTTTACCTGATGAATCAAAAACTCAAATAAGGAACCTAATATCATTGAGTTATTTTACTTTTTATTTTAAAATGATAGATAAATGCATACAAATTTAAATACTCATGGAGTATCAGGTGATGTTTGATATATGTATGCATTATGAAGTGTTAACCAGGGTGAAAATATCTATCTCCTCAAACATTGACCTTTCTGGTGAAAACATTGAAAATACTTTCTTAAAGCTTTTTTAATGGAATTCTACTCATCAATAAAGTTCATCAATAAAGAAGAACAAAATTATGTCATTTGTGGGAAAATGGATGGACCTGGAGAACATTATGTTAAGTGAGATTAGTCAGTCACAGAAAGTGAACCTAGGGTATAATCGGGATACAAGAGGGACTTCAGATAATGGAGAGAAACCTCAGTGGAGTGAGGGAGGTGGTCTAGGGGAGAATGGGGGAGAGAATGAGAATTAATGAAGGGAACACTACATTAACATTGTGTACATATGTGAGAATATCAATGTCAATATCAATATCATGTATTGGGAAGAGGGGGAGTGAGAAGGGAGCTGGGGGGAAACTCACCAAGTGCTGTGTGCATGTATGTCACTATCACTATGAACTACATTATGATGGGAGACTATAATGCACCAATAAGAGTATTAAAATTAAAAAAACAAATAGTATACTATTGTTATCTATAGTCACCTGACTATGGAATAGAACATCAGAATTTCTTACTTCTGTCCAACTATAACTTAGTACTTGGTAATTAGTCTTTCCCCATTCCACCATCCCTTCTACTCTCCCCAGCCTCTGATAACCATCATTCTACTCTCAACTCCCATTAGATGAACTTTGTCAATTCTACCTATGAATGAGATCATGTGGCATTTGTCTTTCTATGCCTGGCTGATTTCACTTAAAGTAATGATCTTCAGTTCCATCCATGTTGCTGCAAATGACAGGATTTCATTCATGATTAGTATTCCATTTTATTTTGTTTGTGTGTATAGCACATTGTATTTGTGTATACATATACATATATATACATATACATATGCATATATATACATGTTATTATAAATACATGTTTTATATATATACATATCCACTCATCTCAACATCAGTAATCATTAGGGAAATACCAATCAAAACCACAATGGGACATTACCACATTTCAGTTAGAATGGCTACTAACAAAAGACCAAAGATTGAAAGTACTGAGGGGGATGCAAAGAAAAGGGAACACTTATGCACTGTTGATGGAAATGTAAATTAAAACAGTCGTTGTGGAAAACAATATGGAAGTTCCTCAAAAATTTAAAAATAGAACTAGCATATGATGCATCAATCCCACTGCTGGGTATATATCGAAAGAAAATGAGATTTGTACATCCAAGAGACATCTGCACCCCCATGTTTATTGCAGCACTATTCACAATAGCTGAGACATGGAAACAACCTACGTGTCCATTGTGTTTATTTTAAACAGCCTAATTTGTATGGAACATGAAAAAGTGGCACAGGCAACATTTGCTAAGGAAGCTGGTGGTAACTTCAAATAGTCCATCCTCACACTAACCTATTGCAAATCTCATTGTTTATGTAGATTGTTAGGGCTATTGAAGAACAAAACCTTTAATATATCCAAATTCTTATCTGGCTTTTTAAACTAGAGATAAGCAATATTTTGTAAATAAAATCTTATCTCTGACAGAATATCTTCAAATTTTAAATTAATTGCTTAGCTATAAGAACTTACTTATATTTTGTATATTTAAATGAGGCTAGAAGACCTTAAATATTTAGAACAGAAATAGTAAATATTTATGGGAGCTAAATAATTTTACAAATGATTCTTTACACTATAGGCTTAGATAAAGCATTAGGTCCATAACATGAAATTTCACTAACTGAAAATGTCTTTTTTATTTTTAGCAAATCATTATTTCAATGTGTTATAGAATGAATACATCTCAAATGATGTCTCTTCTATAGAATTCTAACTGTATAACAAGAACAGCATGATAAAATACATAATGGCATTTAAATTCAGAATGGCATTTAAAATTATTAGAAAAAAGATCAGAGCAAAAGCCAATATTGTGTTGACAGTACCATCCTTTAGTGAATAGACTGAATAAGAAGCTGAACCCTAGAATAGTTCTACAAATTCTACATTTTATCTTACAACACTGAAACACTCTATATTAAAGATACCTATTAAGACACTCCATGTATGTGCCAGTTTAGAATTCCAACGTCCTTACATGGTTTTGATCATATAGAAAATGCAGTCATACTTTGTTTTATTGTTTTTTACTTTATCATGCTTTATAGAATGGCTTTTTTATATAAACTGAAGATTTGTGGCAATGCTTCATGAAGCAAATGTATTGACACCATTTTTCCACATAGAGGATTCTATTTTTAGCAACAACAATTTTGATTTAGGTATGTACATTGTTTTTAGACCTAATACAATTACATACTTATTACAATAATTGTATAATGTAAAAAATTATATATGCACAGGGAAACTAAAAATATTATGTTACTTTCATTATCATGGTGGTCTGGAGCTGAACTCACAATGCTCTCCTGCTATAATGAAAAATATACTATATTCCTAGAGTAATATCATTAGTATTCTATTACAGATCTTATATGGTTGTTAATATGTAGTTTCCTAATTCTTTCTCCCTGGAGATAACCTTCATAAAAGGTCAGTTCTTTCCTTGAATAGCTAAATGGCATATTTACAAGTTGAAAATATGTAACCATGTAGCAAGATACCAAATGAAGCATAGCAAAAATAAATAAAATACTTTGACTGGCTGATAACCATTTCAAGCTATGCTAGTCTCAATACAATTATAGCAGTTTAGAACATACCCAACTATTTAAATACTAACTGTATTTCTGTTAGTGAAAATCCATAACCATTACATGAGTAAAGTAATCACTAATACTATAACACAATTCCCATTACCTCATGTGACATTTATACCTAACTGGCCACGAAAAGCTATGCAATTTTGAGAAATTAATCCCTAAATTTTACCACACACATTTCTATGGTTTGTCCCTGGGATCCAGATAATCTATCTACACATTAATTTCATTAGAAAATCAAAGAAAATGACAAAAATAATCTTCACAAATGAAGAATTTTCTTACTAGGAGGTTTTATGTGTGTGCATAGATATGCAAATATACTTTGCACATCTTACTGAAAGCCAGAACCAAAAACACATCAAAAAGTTCTACGTTTCTTCTCCTCCATAGTGCTTCCAATGAAAGCAGTCTCAGTGAAAATAAAAGTTTTGGTTTGAAACATATGCATTTGTATTTTTACTGAGTTGTTTTAGCCCTCCAAAATCATTCTATTAATTTCTCATTTTATTTCTTCATTGAATTGGATTTTAACTACCTCTTTAAAGAAGAGAATTTTAAAATTGTGCTTACATTTTCTGCGGACCCCAAAAACTGTGTTCATTGTTATGCTGCAAGCATAGGTATTTAAAGAAAAGGAGCATACCCCTTAACTGGGTAGCCAAGGCTATTTACTCAACTGCCAGCCTTCATTTACTAATCTGCTATTTAACTCATACAAATGCAGAAACTCTTGCTATTCTCTCCAAAAAAAGAACCATTTGAATAATGACTAAACATATTTAAAACATAAAATATTCTTTCTCAACTTTTAGGAAAAAAGATATTCAAGAATATAGGAGTATTGTCTATCAAAATCATACTTTTGAGATGAAAACTCTTAATTCAAAATTATAAACACTTATTTTTAAAGAAATTAGAAATATCCATTTTTCCACATTGCATATGTGATTGGCTATTATGAGCATGCATTAGAATTAACCATAAATGATTCACTTATCACTTTTGACATGTAGGCAATGTCTTCCTTAATTCAAAGATGAAAAATGACTAACATTTGAAAGAAAAGTCGCTTCTCCAATGGAAAACAAAAAAAGGTTGAATTGGAATTTGAAAATAATTCAAATGCCAAAGTCTGTATTCACTCACTTCATTACAGGGTCCCTGAAAGCCAAAAAAAACAAATATTTCATTATGACCTATGGAAATATTGAGATTTGATTCTTAAAATGAATTATATTCATGAGTATAGTCAGATGATTTTATAGAACTATCATGCTTTATTTTGAGAATATAATTTAAAATTTTAGAACCACAAATTACAAATGTAATTATTATTTATAATTTCTTTCACAGTTTATACGCATATAATAATTCATAGTCCTTATCCACAAAACTCTTTCAAAATAAATTGATATCACTTTTGTCATTAAGGTTGTGATGTAAATGTGACATCTAGATATTAAGGGACTTTCTGAAGTTCAAATAGGCAGTTGACAGCACAGTCAGAATTAAAACTCTTTTGCCTGGCGTGGTGGTGCACGCTTGTAATCCCAGTACTTTGGGAGGTGGAGACCGGAGGATCTGGGTTTGCGGCCAGCCTCAGCTCTCTCTCTCTCTCTCTCTCTCTCTTTCTCTCTCTCTCTCCCTGTCTCTCTCTACCTAGTGAAGCCCTCCACAACTTCGTGAGACCCGGTTTCAAAATAAAGTATAAAAAAAATAGGGCTGGGGGTGTAGGGCAGAGGTAGAACATCCCTGGGTTCAATTCCAGGTACCGCAAAAAAGAAAAAGAATTAAAACTCTTCTTTATTAATTATTTTACAAGAGCAGATTTAGACAAGAGACAGAGAGAGAGGGGGGAGGGGGAGAGAGAGAAAGAGAAGAATCAGGACAGATAAAGTTACCTGTCTTGAATATCACTAAAAGTTGAATATATTTCTGGTATAATCTTTAAGGAAAGAGGAAGATAAAAAGTTAACATTTCAATCCCACCAACAGTATAGAAGAGTCCCTATTTCCATACATCCTCACCAACATTTGTTGTTGTTTGACTTCTTAATGATTGCCATTCTAATTGGGGTCAGATGAAATCTTAGAGTAGTTTTGATTTGCATCTCTCTGGTTGCTAATGATGTTGAACATTTTTTCATGTATCTATTAGCCATTTGTATCTCTTCTTTTCATGAAGTGTCTATTCATTTCAGCTGCCCACTTCTTGATCGGATTATTTGTTTCTTTAGTGTAAAGTCTTTTAAGTTCTTTGTATATCCTAGATATTAGCCCTCTGTCAGGGGGAAAGTTTGCAAAGATCTCCCATTCTGTAGGCTTTCTCTTTAGACTCTTGATGGTTTCCTTTGATGAGCAGAAACTTTGTAGTTTAATGCTATCCCACCTATTAATTCTTGTTTTAATTTCATGTGCTTTGGAGGTCTTGTTGAGGAAGTTTCTACCTGTGCCTGCATGTTGGAATGTTGAAACTATGCCCTCCTCTAGTAATTTCACAGTCTCTGGTCTAACTTCCAGGTCTTTCATCCATCTCAAGTTGACTCTTGTGCAGGGTTAGAGGTAGGGATTTAGTTCCA
>PVJS01004295.1:33982-70093 GCA_004027185.1 Glis glis
AACGCAGGGGTGTTCTACCTCCGCGCTACGCCCCCGGCCCTATTTTTTATACTTTATTTTGAAACCGGGTCTCACAAAGTTGCGGAAGGCCTCACTAAGGAGAGAGAGAGAGAGAGAGAGAGAGAGAGAGAGACAGGGAGAGAGAGAGCAAGAGAGCTGAGGCTGGCCACGAACCCGGATCCTCCGGTCTCTGCCTCCCAAAGTACTGGGATTACAAGCGTGCGCCACCACGCCCGGCGATGTTGAACTTTTTTGCATACATTTATTGGACATTTGTGTTAATCTTCTGTGAAGTGTCTATTTATTTCACTTGCCCATTTTTTGATTGGGTTATTTGTTTTTTTAGTGGTGATTTTTTAATTTCTCTGTATACTCTAGATATTAGTCCTCTATCAGAGGAGGAGCTGTCAAATATCTTCCCTTCTGTTGGCTCTCTCTTGAGGTTCTTGATAGTTTCCTTTGCTGTACAAAAGGTCTTCAGTTTAATGCAATCCCATGGATCCATCCTCATTTTAATTTCCTGTGCCTTTGGGGTCTTCTTGAGGAAGTCTTTACCCATGCTTATGTATTGAAGTGTTGGATGTATGCCCTCTTCAAGTAGGTGCAAGGTCTCTGGTCTGATTTCTAGGTCTTTGATCCATTTGAATTGACTCTTGTACAAGGTGATAAAGTGGGGTTTATTTCTATTTTTCTGCATATGGTTAGCCAGTTTTGCCAGCACCATTTGTTGAAGAGGCTATATTTTCTCCAGTGGATATTTTTAGCCCCTTTGTCAAAAATCAATTGACTGTAGGTGTGTGGATTTGTTTCAGAGACTTCTATTCTGCTCCATTGGTCTATGTGTCTGCTTTTGTGCCAATACCATGCTTTTATTACTATAGCTTTGTAGTATAGTTTGAAGTCAGGTATTGTGATGCCTCATGCTTGGTTCTTGTTGCTGAGACCTATTTTGGCTATTCTGGGTATTTAGTTGTTCCAAATGAATTTAAAAACAGATTTTTCTATGTCAGTGAAGAATGACTTTGATAATTTAATGGGTATTGCATTGAATCTGTAGATCACTTTTGGAAGAATGGCCATTTTGATGATATTTATTCTGCCTACCCAAGAGCATGGGATATCTTCCCATCTTCTAAGATATTCTTCAATTTATTTTTTCAATGTCTTAAAAATTTCCTTGTAGTGGTATTTTACATCTTTTGTTGGGTTTATTCCCAAATATTTTATTATTATGGGGGATATCGTGAGGGGCAATGTCTTCTGGATTTGTTTTTCAGTGGATTTATGGTTGTCATATAGAAAAGCTTCTGATTTTTTAAGATTGATTTTGTATCCAGACACATTGCTGAATTTGTTGATCAGGTCTATGAGCCTTTTGGTTGAGTTTGCTGGATCTTCTAACTAAAATATCATGTCATCTGCAAATAGAGATAGTTTCAGTTCCTCTTTTCCTATTTGTACTCCTTTTATTTCCTTCTCTTGCCTAAATGCTCTGTCTAGAGTCTCAAGTACTATATTGAAAAAGAGTGGTGACAACGGACATCCTTGTCTTGTTCCTGTTTTTAAGAAACTCTCAATGTTTTTCCCCATTCAGTATGATGTTTGCTGTGGGCCTATTGTATATTGCCTTTATGATGTTGAGGTATGGTCCTTCTACTCCGATTCTCTGCAGTGTTCTTATCATGAACGGGTGTTGGATTTTGTCAAATGCTTTTTCAGCATCCATTGAAATGATCATGTGATTTTTGCCTTTACTTCTATTTATGTGGTGGATTGCATGGATTTTTTTTCATATGTTGAACCAGCCTTGCATCCCTGGGATGAACCCGACTTGGTCATGATGTATTATTTTCGTGATGTGGTTTTGAATACGCATTGCTAGTATTTTGTTTAGAAGTTTTGCATCTAAGTTCATCAACAATATAGGTCTGTAGTTTTCTTGAGCTGTCTTTGGTTTTGGTATTAATGTGATGTTAGCTTCATAGAATGTGTTTGGGAAAGTCCCATTTCTTTCTATTTCATGGAATAGATTGAGGAGTATTTGGATTAGTTCTCCTGTAAAGGTTTTATAAAATTCACCTGGGAAACCATCTGGACCTGGGATTTTCTTTGATGGTAGGCTCTTTATTGCTACTTCAATCTCATTAATTGCTATTGGTTGATTCAAATTTTCTATGTCTTCTTGATTCAACTTAGGAAGGTTGTGCATGTCTAGAAATTTGTCAATTTTTTCTAGATTTTCTGTTTTGTTGGAGTATAGTTTTTCAAAGTAGTTTCTGATAATCCTCTGGATTTCCATGCTGTCAGTGGTAATATCACCTTTTTCATCTCTTATTTTAGTAATTTGGGTTAATTCTCACTTTCTTTTGGTTAGGTTGGCTAGTAGTTTATCTATCTTGTTTATTTTTTCTAGGAACCAGTTTTTGGTTTTGTTGATTTTTGTGTATTTTTTTATTCTCTACTTCATTGATTTCTGCTCTGATTTTAATAATTTCCTGTCTTCTACTGACTTTGGGGTTAAACTTTTCCTGTTTTTCAAGGGATTTGAGGTGTGTCATTAGGTTATTTATTTGCTGATTTTTCTGTTCTTCTTATGGGGGCACTCAGTGTTATGAATTTTCCTCTTAATACTGCCTTCAGGGTGTCCCAGAGATTTTGATATATTGTGTCTCTGTTTTCACTTGTTTCTAGGTATTTCTTAATTTCTCCCCTTATTCCTTCTCTGACCCATTCCTCATTCAGCAGTATGGTGTTCAGTCTCCACGTGTTTATGAGGTTTCTCTGGGTCTTATAGTTGATTTCCAGTTTCATTCCATTATGGTCTGAAAAGACACATGGGATTATGTCACATTTTTTGAACTTGCTAGTACTTACTTTGTGGCCTAGGATATGGTCTATTTCAGAGAAAGTTTCATGAGCAGCTGAGAAAAATGTGAATTCAGATGTAGTTGGGTGGAATATTCTGTATGTGTCACTAGGTCCATTTGGTTTACGGAGTTCCATAGGTCTGAGGCATCTTTACTGACCTTTTGTCTTGAAGATCGATCTAGTGGTGTGAGAGGTGTGTTGAAGTCTCCCAATATTATTGTATTGGGATCTATGTGTGATTTAATGTCACGAAGAGTTTTTTTTTATGAAAGTGGTTGCCCCTGTGTTTGCGGCATAAATGTTGACTATTACTATATATTCTTGCTGGATTGTTCCTTTTACCAGTAAGAAGTGACCTTCTTTGTTTCTTCTGATAAGTTTAGGTTTGAAGTCTAATTTGTCTGATATCATAATTGCTACTCCTGCATGTTTTCGAGTCCTGTTAGTGTGGATTACTTTGCTCCATCCTTTCACCTTTAGTTTGTATATATCTTTAGTTGTAAGGTATGTTTCTTGCCGGCAGCATATAGGTGGATTGTTATTTTTAATCCATTTTGCCACCTTATGTATTTTGATTGGAGAGTTGAGGATGTTTATATTCAGCATGATTATTGAGAGATGGGTTTTAATTCCTATCATTTTGAGTTGTAATTTCTGTTTCAGGTAGTGTTTGTCTTTGTCTAGTAGTTTGTTTGATGGAAATCACTTTTTCTCTGGTTCTGGCATTTCCTTATTATTTATTCCTTGTAATTAATCTCATTGAATATTTTCTTTATTGCTGGTTTGGAAGACATAAAGTCTTTCAGCTTCTGTTTGTCATGGAAGGTTTTTATTTCCCCATCAAATTTGATAGATATCTTTGCTTAGTAGATATATCTTGGCTGGAAGTTGTTTTCTTCCAGAGTGTGTATTATGTAGCACCAGGCCCTCCTGGCTTTAATGACTTGGTTTGGAAGGTCAGAAGTGATTCTTATTGGCTTACATCTGAATGTTACTTGGTCTTTTACTCTTGCTGCCTTTAAGATTCTCTCCCTTGGCCTCTACATTAGTCAATTTGATTATTATGTGGCATGGTGAGCCTCTTCTCTGATCTTGTCTATTAGGGGTCCTATATGTTTCCTGTACCTGTGTATTGACCTCTCTTTCTATGTTTGGAAAAATTTCTAATATTACTTCTCTAAATAGATTATTGATTCCTTTGGTTTCAGTATCTATTCCCTCTTCCGTGCCTATTATTCTTAGGTTTGCTCTTTTAAGACTGGCTGATTTCTTCAATGTCCAATTCATGCTGTTGAATTGTTTTTTTCTAATTTATATACTATGTGTTCATTTTTGGAGAGGTCATCTTCTAAGAGTGAGATTCTGTTTTCCATGTGGTCTAGTCTATTGTTGATGGTCTGTATTGATGCCTTCATTTCAATTATTGCATTCTTCACTTCCTTCAGAGCTTCTTTTTGATTCCTGTTCAGGGTGTCAGATACTTTGCTTATTTGATCCTTCATTCCTTTTAGGCTCTCTCTGAACTCTTTTTGGAAATCCTGTATTATTTCTACTAGTAAAGTAGTGTATTTTCCTTCTGGCAATCTTTGCACTTCTTTGTTGGCAGGTTCCGTTGTGGAGTTGTGGGAGCTCATTGTTTCTTTGCTATTTTTCCTTTTCATGACTTCAGATTTCTTATGTTTATACCTTTGTTGGTTTTGGTAGCTCTCTCTCTCTCACTCTGTAGGTTTCCTATGTCTAATCTCTCTCCCTTTATAGTTGCTTATTCTGGAAGTAGATAGTTGCTACTACATGAGCCTTAAAGGTGAATATCCTTTACTGAATGGTTCGTCTCACTTGCTTGGTATAATGTCCATTTGCAGGCCCAATTCTTGGTCACTTTAAGTGATTAGGGCTCTTACCTGGTGTCTCTCACTACCTGTGCAGGCAACCAGTGCCATTATTGCCCCTCTCACTGCAAGAATGGGTCTCTGTGTTCTCCACTAGGGCTGACCCTATGTCTCTCTCTGTCTACATCTATGGCAGGTGTCACCAACAGGGGGGCCTGGGCTTGTGTCTCTCTTTGCTTACAGAAGCAGTGGATGTTGCTTTGACCTGATTCTGTGCCTACACAGAACTCCACATTTTCCATAGAGAGGGCTAGTTTGGTCCAATCTTTCCCCAGGTACCACAGCTGTATGTCCTGTGGTGATCCCCAGGGGCTCTATAAGGGTGCTGCGACCCACAGGGTACAAGTCTGTCCCATCCAAATGTTGCCAGGGACTGTCTGCTTATCCATGCATCTACTGCATCCCACAGCAGACCCCATTCCTGCCTCCACCAGGGCAATCCACACAGTCTCAGACTCTGCAAGTCCCTGTGGCCGTGCTGGGTGTTCTCCCCCTGGGGTGGCTCATTGACTTATGGTCTCATTGAGCAGTGATCTTAATCTTTTGGGCAGGGGCTCAGCTGCTGCCACAGGTTCTTGTCAGGCCTCTGGGTACTGGGGACTCTGCCAAGCATGTATCGAACTGCTGCTTGCTTTTGTAGCTGATGCTCTGCAGTGCTGGCTTTAGAAAAGGTCCCTAGTTTCTTTGTTGGTGGCCTGCAGAAGCCGCAATGCCAGTGGCCACTGGCGCAGTCTGACCAAGATGGCGCTGCTGACACTTCTGCCAATGCAGCAGTTCAAGTCTGTGTCACACATGGAGTGAGTCACTGCTCCCCTTCACTACTGCTATTCTGCAGCTGCTGGATTCACAATAGGTCACTGCTGTCTCTGTTGGTCTTGTGTAGAAGCTACAATGTTGGCAGCCGCCGGTAAGGTCCTGCTAAGATGGTGCCGCTGCAGCCGCTGTTTTGTGTCTTGAGTGTGGAGTGAGCCGCTGCTTGCTTTCGTCTCTGCTGATCTGCAGTTGAACTCACAACAGGTCTCTGGCTTCTCTGCTGGTGGCGTGTGGAAGCCACGATGCTGGTAGCATCCTGCGTGGTCCGGCCAAGATGGCACTGCCACTTTTCCTTAGGTAAGGTGCTTGGAGCTTTTTAGTTTCCACTGTTTTGTCTTCTGGCTTTGATTCTGTCACGTTTCAAATTTTTTGTTGATTAATTCAAGTTGTTTTTTGCTTTTCTTCTGTTGAGAAGTTGCTTTCACGGCCATTGAGACCCAAGTCTCAGAGATATCATAATGTGGTGTCTCCTTTAGTCACCATCTTGGACCGCAACACATGCATTTTCATATACACATACAAAGCACGTGTGAGTTTGTTTTCAGTATAGTGGAATATATTAAATAATCACTTTATAGCATATGCTTAGAAACTCATAAGAGTTTCAAAATTTATATTTTGAAATTACATTTAAACAACTGGAATTCTGCTAGTTTCAATCAATTAAATTTTGGCCTCAGTAGTTGGAAAGGTTTCCTTTCAAAATACAAACTTGGAATCCTCTGTGACTTCCATGAACTCTTGGCAAAATTTTGGTTCCCAATGGCAAAAACTAACTTGAGTTCACAGCAATTAATCTACGTGTTTTATTCAATTTAATAGAAAACATAGCACTGAATGTACAGAAATAAGGTAAATTTCAGCTTAACTTGACTTTGATTTGATGGAAGCAGTCAAGTTTCCAATTTTAGTCCAGTGTGTATTCAGATTTGGCTTTTCAGTTCACTAAGCCCAGCTAGAGAATCAATACAAATTATCAGTAATTTGTCAGCATTTGATAAATGACTGATCTTTATGTTATCCTTGTCTGCTTGGTCAGCACATTTCTTAATGTTCTAAGAACCTTAAAAAAGATAGCATAATAAAAAACATGTACTTGAGATTTAACCCAAGTCTGACCAGTAAAAGGCACTTAAGTTAAAAATAGTACAATATATATTGTAATACATTGCATTTGACAGTATAATTTACAGTTAATAATAATGCTGAGGTACAAGGAAAAACGTCACTAGCAGAAAAAAAGATGTAGGAATAAAACACATTCATGCATGCATGCATTTTTATAATAATTATGCTTAGTAAGTATCGGTTTTTTTCTTCCAGTTATCTGTTACCTTAGTTTTAACATTTTGTTAATTACTGGCTTAATCGTTTAGCTTAGTCACCTAATACAGATGATTAATGAGATAATGAGCAAAGGGTCATGGTTCTACCATTGTATAGATTAATTTGCTTCTAAAAAAGAAAATCTCCATTTTAACTTAACAACCCCTACCCATTAACCTCATTGTCCTTGTTTATAGGAGAGGATAGGAAAAAAAAATTGTATGAAAGACTGACTTAGCCTGGATTCCCTAAAAATCAAGAATGGAGCTGAGTGTGGTGGTGCACGCCTATAATCCCAGAACATGGGAGGATGAGACAGGAGAATTGCAGGTTCAGGACCAGTCTAAGCAACTTATCAAGACTCCTAACAACTTTGGGAGACCCTGTTTCAAAAAGAAAAGAAAGAAAAACGGCTGGGAGTGTATCCAGGATGTAGAATGCCTCTGTGTTCAATTCCCAGTACCACAAAAAAAACCAAAAAACAGCCAACCCTTATACAATGATGCTTTATTGGAGAGATGCAATCATAAGAATAGATTGAAAAATTGGAAAGAAAGGCAAGGAAGATCAAACATAATGTGGTGTGTTAACCAGCTGGCTACAGTTTTCCAATAAGCACATCTGCTTTCAGTCAAATGTCATGTCTCCTGATATGTATTATAAAAACACCGAGTTTCTGAGTATCTCTAAATTCCTTTTCACTTGTTCAGTTTCCCCAAGAGGCCTACTTCTCTTGCTCTTCTGTGTTCTCTTAAACAGCCCTCCCATGTACCCACAGAAAAGCCAGAGATTCTGAAAGTGAGTGTCATCAGAGGAAAGGAGTGGTCTCTTTCATTGGCTGGCACTGCATGTGAGGACGACGCTGTCCTCTGTGGTAGCTGCAGCAACCCAGAAAACACCCTTGGCTTCCCACTACTGGAATGACATGAGGCCTTGGCCTGAGGGTTTCCTCTGGGAAGCCAGGTCGAGGCCTGTGGGAGGTGGGGGGGCTAAGCACATGTGAATGAAACACAAACTGAGTGAGGTAAAGCCCTGCATCTCATCTATTATCAAGTTCCATGAGCAATTCAATACATATCACCTTTGGAATTAAAGAAAATAACTCATTAAACCTAATTCTAAAAGAAAAAATAAACATGGAAGGAAAGTTGGTGAGTATTTGAGAAAGGAGAAAAAACAAAAAGAATGTTTCAGATGGGGTGAAAATATTTCCGAGCATAGAATGGTAAATTTCTCTTTCTTTGCAAAAGGGGTCAAGGAATATTTCCACAAAAGATTTGTTTTCAAAATTCTTCAAATCCATGGGGGATTTGGGTGCAACATAGTCCAAGTTCACCTCCCTATGCATTGTTTTTCATCCTACTGACTCAAGAGATAAGCCATTTATTCTTTGGGCAACTACATTGTTATCATCATACCCTGATTTCTTCCTCCATCTGTTGTTTAAAAAGAAAATAAAATAAAAGAGGCACAGCTTCATTAGTTTGTTCTATTCCTGATACCTCTCAAATTGGCATACCTCTTTAAAAATATTTTATAACTATTTGTTGGGGTTTATTTTTACTCAGCTTTTTCAATTGAATATAATGCACATACATAAAAATCCACAAAAACAAATACACAGCACAATGAGTTAGGACAATGCAAATATCCAAGAGAGCTAAAACCTAAGAAAGAAATCAAACACCAGAAAGCTCCTGATAATACCCCAACTTGATCATTAACACTTCCACCATCCTATATTAAAAATAATATAATATAACCTGGCATGGTGGTGTACACCTGTAATTCCAGTACTTGGGAAGCTAAGACAGAAGGATTGAAAGTTTGAGGCCAACACATGGTAACTTATCAAGACCCTGTTTCAAAATAAAAAATTAAAAGAGCTGGGGTATATCTCAGTGGTAGAATGTGTAAGGGTTCAATTCCTAGTGCCACAAAAAAAGAGATATTATAAACAAATTATAATAGGACAATAAAGTAAAATCATCAACCAACCTTAACCTTAGCTTCTAACAGTGAATTCATTTTGCCAAAATTGTCTCCTTATAGACACAGGGAATTATATAGTTTGTGTTCTTTGTGTCTGTTTTTCTTTGCACAAAATTACATTTGTGAAATTCATCTGTTTTTCATGGGAAGGAAGCTCATATACTACTCCATAGTATAGATAAGTAGTACTTCAATGAATGAAACTTGCATGATTTATATATAAATCCTACCACTGATGGATATTTGCATTGCTATTGGTTTTTAATTGTTATAAAAATGTTGTCATGAAGAATTTGTACACTTTTGTGCATGTATGCCTGAAGTTCTATTTAACGTGTCCCAAGGCTTACAGCTATTGATTGAATATATATATATATTCAATCTATCTATACATATGTATATGTATATATAAAATTTAGTAGGAAATGCCAAGTCACTTTTCACAACAGTGGTGGCAGTTGAGATATTCACCTGCAGCAGGTGAGAGGTTGCGCTGCTTTTGCCAGTTTTTTTTTTTTTTTTTTTTTTTTTTTTTTGCGGTACCGGGGATTTAATCCAGGGGCGTTCTACCTCCGCGCTACACCCCGGGCCCTATTTTTTATACTTTATTTTGAAACCGGGTCTCATGAAGTTGCGGAGGGCCTCACTAAGTAGAGAGAGAGAGAGACAGGGAGAGAGAGAGAAAGAGAGAGAGCTGAGGCTGGCCGTGAAACCGGATCCTCCGGTCTCCGCCTCCCAAAGTACTGGGATTACAAGCATGTGCCACCACGCCCGGCCTATTTTGCCAGTTCTTGATTTTCAAACTTTTTGTTGTCAATCCTGCCCCATGTTTAGTGGTACACATTGAGCTCTTCCAATGTGATTTTATTGGTTTGAGCATCTTTCTATAAGTTTATTAGTTTTCAAGAAATTCTGTTTTTTTTTTCCTTTTTTTTTTTGCGGTACCGGGGATTGAACCCAGGGGGATTCTACCTCCGGGCTACACCCCCAGCCCTATTTTTTATTCTCTATTTTGAAACAGGGTCTCACTAAGTTGCAGAGGGCCTCACTAAGTAGCTGAGCCTGGCCATGAACCCGGATCCTCCGGTCTCAGCCTCCCAAGTACTGGGATTACAAGCGTGTGCCACCACGCCCGGCGAAATTCTGTTTTTTGATGCATTAGTTCAAAACTTTTCTCAAATATTTTATTGGGTTATCTTTTCTTTATTGATATTGTGGTGTATATGCAACCTGGAGAAAAGCTCTTTATTCAAATAATATGCAAATGTACATTCCCAGCCTCTGGACTCACTTTTTTCTCTCTGTATAAAGCTATATTTTATTTAGAAACAGGGATATTTAAATGTATGTATGTGTTGCAACTCATAAGTAAAATATCAAGTTTTAAAGTCCTTTTATTTGAAATACATTGTAAATAAAGAGCCAATCTTAAATCATAAATTCATCATCATTTGTGTGTGTGTGTGTGTGTGTGTGTGTGTGTTCAGTTTAAATGCTGTGAAATCCTTTGCTCCATTCTAAGATTTCTATGACTTTGAATGACATATATTCTGTAACTCCAATGCTGGTTAAACTGAAAGTCAAATTCCTGATACTGAGTGACTACAGTGTATGTATTGTAAGAACTAGCTTAGCATTGCTTCATGGTTCTTCCATTTGCTGTGAAATCCTTTGGTATTTTTCAAAGACTTTTCATGTGCCCTGCCTTTAAGAAGTCACAGTGGTACAGTTCTTTGTTTCAGAAGGAAAGGCATAAGAAGGAGAGAAGGTAGACCCTACACTCCTGCCTCTTCCCCTACTTCAAAGGACAAAAGCTGAGGAAGAAGGGGAGGGACTAGACTTTTTGAAGTCTTACACTGAAGCAGATAAATAAAAAAATCCCAGTTAGCTTTTTCAAAAACATTCAACTGATAGAAAAATTGAAGCAAAACCAATAATCATGTAATAAAGAGAACTATGCCAAAATGTAGTATTTAATTTCAGGTTAGAGGATGATGCATAAATTACATTTAAAAATTTCCTGTGTTTTCCAAATTTTCCTGAAAGATCTGTGCTTGTTTGCAATCAGACAAACGTTCCTTGCTTGACAGCTGTTAGAGAGAAGCAAGAGGAAAGCTGAGTGAGAAACTTGGGCAGGGCTGACCTGGGAGGCTGAAGACAAATAGGAACAAGGCTTGTTATGTAAGACAAAGAGGGAAAACTAAGTCAAGAGAATCAGGCTTCCCCTGCTGATGGCTGGTATGGAGTATGCTTCACATATATGGGTTCTTCTTCACTGTACTGATGTTTAGGCCAGACAAGGATAGAATCCAATGTTGCTTTTCATTTTGTCTCATGGATTAAATATTTACTTTCTTAATGATTTTTTGGGGGTACTAGGAATTGAACCCAAAACATTCTACTTCTAAGCTACACCCCCTATTTTTTATTTTTTATTTTGAAACAGGATCTCTCTAAGTTGCTAAGGGTCTTGCTAAATTGCTGAGGTT
This sequence comes from Glis glis, assembly GCA_004027185.1. NCBI lineage: Eukaryota > Metazoa > Chordata > Mammalia > Rodentia > Gliridae > Glis > Glis glis. The sequence goes on from PVJS01004295.1 coordinate 45,360, forward strand.
GGCCTCAAACTTACAATCATCCTGTCTCAGTCTCCCAAATTCTGGGATTTCTGGCATGCACCACCTTGCCCATCTTAATGGTATCTTATGATACCCTGTTGAATTTATTGTCATTTTTCTTTATATAAGCAATACTTTGTGTCTCATTTAAGAAACATTTTTTCACCTAATACTCTAAAAACATTGTCATTTAGAAGCTGAATAGTTTTACTTCTCACATTAGAGCCATAATTCCCCTAGAAATTATTGTTAGGAAGGAAGTGAGTCTGGGATATATTATACACTGTTTATAGCTTTTTTAAAGTATGTGTGATATAAAATGAACGACATATGTATATGAAATACATGTTTTGATGAGATAATATTTGTATAAACATAGGAAATGATCACCACCCTCAAGAAAATAAATGCAGTCATTTTCTGCAAGAATTTCTTCATTCCCTTTTAAAATCCATGCACTCTTCCATCCCAATTAGTAGCTTGTGACTTTAAATCACAATAGATTAATTTACACTTTCTAGAATTTTCTAAAATGGAATCCTGTAATACATAGTCTTTTTTAGGAGGTGGGTAGTCAAGCAACATATGCCAATGTGATCAGTTTAAGACTCATCCACATTGCATGTGTTAACTGTTTGTCCCCTTTCTGCTGAAGGGCCTTTGATTACTTATTCATCTCCCTGTTGATGAGCATTTGGGTTGTTTTTAGTTTTGTGCTATTAAATGCCCAAATTTGCTATACACATCAGTGTGTGAGTATGTGGACACATATTTTCATTGATCTTATGTAAATACTTAGGAGTAGGATTATTGGATCAGATAGTAGATATAGGCTTAACTACCAGACTGTTTTTCAAAGTAATTGTACCATTTTTACAATGGTAATTGTACCACGGACAATGCAAGAAGAGGATTTCAGTGGCTCTGTTCAATTACTGTAGTCTCATTTTTTTAAGGAAGGAAGTAAACCTTTCCCCATTGAATTGTTTTGGTACTTTTGAAATTAATTAAACATGTGTGTAGATACACTTTGTGGACTTTCTATGCTGCTATTCATTTTTCTATATCTATCTTAAAGCCAATATGATATTCTCTTGATTACTGTAGCTTTATAAAAAGTCTTGAAATAAGTTGCAAAAGTCTTCCAACCTTATTTCTCTTTGGGCTGTTCTAGAAACTTTATGTTGTTAGATAAATAATGAAATCAATTTGCTATTTTCTATAAAAAAGTCTATTATGTTTTGATCAGTATTGCAACCAATTTGGGTAGAATTAACATCACAATACTGAATTTTCTAATCCATGTCCATTGTATAATACTCTATTTATTTAGGTCTTTAATCTGTGGGCAATGTTTGGCAGTTTCACTGTATATATTTATTTGTTAATTTTTAAAAATTTATTTTAAGTAATCATTTTATGATATAATTGTTCATAATATGATTATTTCCATTTTGTCTCATTAATTAATATAGAAATATAATTTATTCTTATAAAAACCTTATAATCTGAAACTTTTTTAAAGTTATTTATCAGTCTGTTAGCTCTTTGCAGATTATTTAGATTTTGTAAATAGGCAATTATATCTGTTTTGAATAAATACAACTTTACTCCTTTTTTGTCTATGTGACTTTTATTTTTTTATTTATGCCATATAAACTGGCTAGAAACCATGACAATTATTAAAAATATGGGGAGAATAAACTTCCTTTCTTTGTTCCTCCTAGTCTTAGGTAGAAGGCATTTAATCAATATGCTTTATTCCTGACAGGTGTGTTTATGGTGGGGATACATTTACCAGAATGCATCATCAGAATGATATGATGTCTGAATCGGTGACCCTTCCCTTAACCAAACCTTGGGAGTCTGTGCTGCGCACATTCTTTCCATCCTATTCTAATTGTTTATGTTAGGTGGAACTCTTCACAATTACTTAAGCTTCTTCAATTGGTTAATTTTAACCACTATAGGATTCCTGAAAACAAGGAATTTAGTTTAAATAAAGAATATGCTAGAAGCAAGTATATTCATACTTATAAATTCTTTATCTACTATAACTTATGTGAAACCTGATAGATCCTAGAAGTTAATTGTGCCCATACATCACTGAATTAGGCCACCCATGCCTTCAATAATGTCAGCTATTGCAAACTTTAAGCATGCTAAAGGAGATTGTTATACTGTAATTAATCTCACTGATACAGTCTTTTGAATACTTTTTTCATAGAAAAAAAGACTAAAAGATTAATGTTAATTTGCCTTCATGTGAGACAGACAAAACCACACAATTAGTGTTCAATCACAGGAATTTTTTTGTTGTTGTTGTACCAGGAATTGATCCCAGGGGCATTCTAACTCTGAGTCACCCCCCTCCCCTGGCTATATCTTAATTTTTATTTTTAAATAGGGTCTCACTAAGTTACTGCACTGGCTTCAGACCTGCAATCCTCTTGTCTTAGTCTCCAAAGACTGGGATGATAGGCGTGTGTCTCCTCTCAGGGCTCCAAGGATTTTTAAATTGTTGTATTTATTGTTATACCCAGAAAAGAGAGGATTGTATTTCATTCATTATAATGATAAAATATATTTTCCATCTTACAATCAACCTAAAGCCTTAGGCTAAGTATAGGGCCGAGCACAAATAAAAAAATTGGCTTTCTCTTAATATCATCATTTCTTTATTGAAGTTTCTTATCTGTGCATGCATGTTGTCTACCTTTTTCATTATAGCCTTTAATCATATTTATTTGAAGTTCCCCTGTCTGTGTGATATAAGTTCTGATTGCATTCAGTTATCAAGCTTAGAATAAGAAAGGCTGAGATAACTGGAATTAGTAACAGAAAATGAGCATACACTTTTTATATTAGGCGGCTAGTATAGGTATAAAGTCTGGGTTTGGCTGGGTTTGGGTTTTGTGGTTGGGTTTGTGTTGCATTTAATGCACAAATGGTTTTGCATTTCTCATTCATATGGACTAATGGAAGTTTATTATTATTATTATTTTTAGTTTTTCTGCTCTAACCTCAGCTTTTAGTCTTCACTGTGCCCATCTGTGTTAGAGACCGTCTCTCGCCAACCTTTTGCTCTTTCTCCAGTAGTAATCTGTTACTGTTACTATTTCTTCCTCAGAAATAATGATGATTGAAGAGTAAGGAAAACAAAACAAAACAAAAACTTCCATCTCTCCTTTCCTGGCATGTGGGTGAAAGCTGAGTTAGTGACAGTGCAGTTATTTAATATATATGCAAAATTAGAAATTTATGTTAGATTTGTCTTTAGCTTTTTAAAAAATTTTATTTATTTTATTCTTTTGCTTTAATACTGGGGCATTCTGCATTCTGCCACTGAATTACACCACCACCCCTATTTTATTTTTTATTTTGAAAGAGGGTCTCCCTACATTACTGTGTGCTGGCGTCTAACCTGCAGTCCTCCTTTCTTAGCCTTTCAAGTACTGGGATTGCAGGCATATACCAAAGCACCTGGTTTTGGCTCTTAAATACAAGCCTGTAATATCAGTACTTGGGGGACTGAGACAGAGGATAGCAGATTCGAGGCCAGCCTCAGCAACTTAGAGAGACCCTCAACAATTTATTTATTTTTAATAGAAATATGAATGTTTATTTTAAGTTAGGGAAAAATAGAGAAAAAAGCAGCTACCCCCCAAAGGGGGAGGGTCCCAGAAAGAGAGTGACCTCGAAGCCCTTGGGGAATGGGCTTTTAAACCTTCCTGAGGTTTTCTATCTGTTCTTTTATGATTGGTCACAATTGAGTTTGGGGGAAACAATGACTTTTGCACAAAAAAATATGGACTGCTTCACAAATTTGCATGTCATCCTTGTGCAGGGGCCATGCTAATCTTCTCTGTATCGTTCCAATTTTATTTAGTGATACCCTGTTTCAAGATAAAAAATAAAATATTGTTGGGGGTTTATCTTGGAGGTGGGATACCCCTGGGTTCAATCCCCAGTGCCACAAAACAAAACACAAAGATAGGAGTGCTCATTTAGAAAACACCGCTTCACAATCTATTAAATCCGTCTGAAGTATCAGTGGGGAGATTGGAAGAAAAATTCAGTATCGTGTGATTAAAAACATTGGAGGTTTGGGTATTTAGGGATTCAGACAGGGCCTCAGCAGGGCAATTATAAAGAAATTAATGTGATACATTGAGGAACATTTTAACAATAATATGCTATAATGGGGCCATTCTTATACACAGAATTTCAAAGTTCAAGCACTGTCTTCACTTTATGGCTCAAAGTAATCATTAGGTGTAACTTTGTGTGGAACACTAAAATTCGTGAGCAATTACTAATTTTTTTAAAGCAAGCACATATTTTTATGAGTGTCAGATTAGTAAATTACAAAATGTTTTCTTTTTCTTGATTACTTAGTCAAATGACAGAATGATGTCTAGTACACAGTGATGCTTTTCTTCTCATATTGGTATTATATACCTTGGTATTATTATGCCTTAAAATTTGGCAATAGAAAGATTTTTTATTGATGCTGTAATTTTTAACCAAATGTTTGGTTGCCCTTTACTGATAAAGCCATAATGGATATCAATATGTCAGGTGAACTCTGGAAAGTAGAAGGCTACATTATTTATATGCTTAGAGCAATATTAAAGCAATATTATCACTTGTACAAGGGTTTCATCTCTAAGAAAATGCTTAGTCTGCACTAAACATTTATACCTCGATTTCTCTCTAATTTTTTTTATACTGGGGATTGAAATCAGAAAAAGTTTACCTCTGGTCTACACCCCAGTCCTTTTATTTTTTTATTTCAAAACAAGCTCTCACTAAGTTACCACGGGTCTGGCCAAATTGCCGAGGCTGGCCTTGAACTTGCAATCCTCCTGTCTTAGCTTCCCAAGTACTGGGATTACAGGTGTGTGCTGCCACACCTGTGTATTTCTCTCTAATCTTAACAGCACTGGTATTTTAACTAAATTCTTGAGTTTCAGGAGAAATCAGATGCTTATCAAATACTGGAAACATACTACTGTCTAAAACAAAGAAATAAATACATTAAATTATTGTGGTTCTTTACAAAGAAATATATATAAAATTTTGAATAAAGTGATAAGGGCACACTTGTATCTTTTTCTTCTGAATTAGTGAATTTAATAGTATCTAATAACATACTTCTCAAAGAGCTAGCAATAAAAATATGTACTATGAGCAAGTGTTAGAAGACATCATTTTACATTAACAGAATATTTTGCCATAATAGAGAAAGGTTTTATAAACCATGTTAGCCACAGTTATACCAAACAAATGAATGGTTTGGGAAATTCATTTTGGCTGGTATTTAAGTAAGATTTGGCAAAAGTATAAGATATGGAAAGTTTGTTATGAGTATAACACAAATAAACATAAATTTCTATTTGCTTGGTAACAATGGATCTTTGCACTCCCAAAGATTTTCTACTTGAGGCTAATTTAAAAATCACTAAAACTTTCCCTGTTTTATTTCATTAAGGTTCAAAGAAGCTTGGGAGTTATTATTTGCCTATTCCTGTCACAAGTTGATCTGACAAATGAAATACTGGGTTGTTTAAGAATGGGTAGTCATTTTTAGATTACTCAAGTACACATATAGTAGAATATCTTTTGGAAACTTTAATATAGTCATGCACATACTTTAAAATATGTATTTGCTTATGTGAGTGTACTGTAGCTTCTACATATATTGAGAAAGAAATCATCTAAGTTTTTCATGTTTGGGTATATTTCATAGTAGATTCTTCACTGGGTTTTTTTTTTACGAGAGTATCATTTCAATGAAATACCAATTATGCATAAAATGAAATAATAAAATATGTTTATTTATCATTTGCAAATGAAAACATTAATTTGAATTACACTTGGCAGAAATAAGACATTGCTTTTACATAGCTCTAATTTTGGATGTTTTAATATCTGGAAAGTCATCAGAATTTTGCAATTTGAAATGCCCACTGGCAGTATACACTTTTCTTTCAATTCTGCACCACCACAATGCTTAATTTAATAATGGAATCCAATTTGTTCTCTGAGCATGAACATTTTAATTATGTAAACTATAAATAGAGAAAGGTTGGTAACAGAAATTCTTTTCCTTTGAAAATAAGACAAATATAAATGTTAATTTTTACTCCCATTTTATCTACTATATTGATTCTTGGGAACTAATTTTAAAATGAAAAGTGATTCACCTAAAGTAATAAATTATCAAAATCAAGTCCTATAATTCCATCATATTAGTATATAATATGCCTGTTATACTATTGTAACTCTTAAAAATAAAATGAAGTAAATCAGGTAATTAGATAATAGTATCACATGGAAAATATGTATTAGATGATAAACATAAGGTTACTATCTGTTCATTTTATAATGAAGCTGATAATATTCATTTCCAGGAATTTTCAAGTAAAGAATAAGTATTTTGACATATTTAGACCTACAGTTACTGTGGGAACTAACATTTGAGATATAGAGAGATATTAAGAAAGTGCAATTTGCACATACATTTCTGTATACTCTATCTATTATTTGAAAATATATATTTTAAGATTATTACCTTAATGGTACTTTATAGTAATTCTCCTTTTATTAAAATGGTTTAAATAAATCTCTCCATTGGTGTTTGCCATTAACTCTAAGATTTTATAATAGAAAAAAAGGATTGTATACTTAGTAAAAAACAGAATGAGAATGATTATAAATAGGAAACACAGGCTGAGAAATTTAATGGAAATCATTACAAACTCATTTTTCTTACTTAGATTATATTAACATTTTCAAATATGTGTTCTATTGCACCACAGAACTGTGTTAACATGCAGTTCACATGCAGAGGCTGTTCATTTACTCATTTTTGTATTCTATGTAAAATCTAGAAAATACTTTGCATATCATCAGTGAACCATCTATGTCATACGTGAATTAGTGGCAAAGGGCAACTTGGAGTTTGTACCACAGTTAAGGGAAAAAAAAAGACTGGCTTAATCCGGAACATTTCCCTAGAGAATTTTTCCTTAGGCTGTAATATAAATGAGCAAACCATGAAAGCATTTTTTCTGGTTATACTGGTGCAGATTTTCATGATATAAGGAATAACTTTGAAAGCTACATTAGACATCATTAATCATCATGCACACAGGCAATGCAAATTAACATGAAACAGCCTTCCTATTGCCAGAACTTCCAGCCCACCTGTCATCTGCGCCATATACTTAGTCTTCTGTATTCTTTCAATAAAGAATTCTCCGTGTTCTTATCTAAGGTACAACTCTCCTCTCTGCAACAGAGGCAATTTTTCTATATGCTATATATGTGCCCTGTTGTCTTGAAGTGTAGTTCCTTTCTCCCCTCTCTGTAATACTGCATTCCCACAGCATAAAAGTATGCTTTACCCACATATTTTATAAAATGATAATAAACACATAACTGTGTTTCATCTTTTCTAGTAAAAATTATTAAAGAAAATATCTACACAAGTCTACACTAGACATTTTCTCATCTCCCCTTGAATCCAGTCTAGCTATAGTTATATCACACAGGTTCCAGTATCCAATCACTCATTAGCTTGCCAAATCCAATAGCAATTTTAAATATTCATTTTTTTCTTTTTAAATCAGTTAGAGGAGAAACTCGTTTTGGGTGGGGGCTTCAAATGCAATTGTGAGTATCTTTCCCAGAGCTCACTGGAAGCTTCAGCCTCTTTCCTTCACTAGCTATGTCTCCATTGCTTCTGTTCTTCTGTCCTTTCGAGAGTATGGGATTCCAGACCTCAGTCCTTTCCTCTCCAGTCTGTCTTCCTTTCAAGAACTCTTCCAGTCGCGTGGCTGTCACTATTGTCTATACTGAAATAGCTACAGATTTATTTTTTTTTAAACTTTTTATGTTCATTTATTGGTGCATTGTAAATTGTAATTATACATTTTGATATATGTCAGGGTATGAACTTATGACTCTCTGTACTCATTTTTATATATCACATGAAATATTTTTTCTTAGTAATCCTTCCCTAACTTTCCTAATGAAATATCCTTCCTAAGATTAATTCCTTGATAGTTCTTCATCCAGACATATGCTCTTCATATTTCTTATTATTATCTGACAGAGTAATTTTACAGTTATTTGTTTAGTGATCTCTGTCTTCTGCCTCAGCACATTAAGTATGGCCACCACATTGGAAATTAAAAGAAGAAATATAATTTACAAAGATTATCACATTACAAGTTTCTTTGTTTTTCAAGTAATATGTAATCTGTAATGTTTTTCAAGTAATATGTAATCTTAATACCTCCCTATATCTCATAGATAGGATTTTCATTTTCCTTTAAATAAAACTCGGATTTCTTATATGAAATTCAGTGATCTGCATTATTTGGTTCTCAATGACTTGTGAAATGCTAGTCCTGTAGTGTGGTAAACTCTCACAAAAAGATGTCAAAAGTATTCTCTCTCTCTGTCTTGGTACTGGGGATGGAACCCAGGGGCATTCTACCTCTGAGCTACATCTTCAGCCCTTTTTTATTTTTTATTTTGAAATAGAGTCTAAGTTGATGAGGGTCTCCTAAGTTGCTGAGGCTGGCCTTGAATCTGGGATACTCCTGTTTCAGCCTCCCAAGTACTGGGATTACAAACATGCACCACAATGCCTGGTTGTGTTTCTTTAAATAAGTTATGCATTTATTTAGAGACTGACATAGTTTTGGTGCACTTTAATCAGAAACAAGTAAGATATAAAAAAAGGAAGAAAATCCCTTCTGTTCAAAGAATGAATATGTAGATTTCTATTGGACATTCTTACATATAGAAAGCAAGTGTTCTGTGGGAGACTTTAGTGGATTTATGGGTGGCAGCTACAAAATATAACATTATAGTTAAGTTATATTTATAAAGCATTCATGAACTACTGTATATGACCAAGTGAGCACTTATTCCAGAGTAGACCAATAAAAAAATATTTCCCTTGAAGGCTGAATTCAACCATTCCCACTTATTTTGTCCATTTAAATTGGCTTGTATTAAGACAAATAATTTTTATTTTTCAATTTTAAAATTAAATTAGATTTATACAATGCTTAAATAAGAATAAACTCAGAGCTAGAACTTGATGTCATTATATAATTATCATAGGAAACCATGAAGGTAGAGAATCAAAATGCCTTAGTATGGAGGAAAATAACTAAAAACAAATTACCAAGTTTGCATTTCTAAGTGTAGTTTCAGTTCTCATGCTTTCCTGAAAATGTGCTAATATATACAACTATTAGGGACAAAAATGGCAGAATAAAGAGTTGGAATCATAAGGCCATCCTAATATAATATTTACATCCTCTGTTCCTAAATTCAACTTAATTTGCATAAGCTTAAATATCCTGTCCTGTGAGTTTGATGAGATCTGGATGCTTCCATGAAAGCTTTGGGACTGGGGTTAACAGCAAGCATCCACATTAAGGATGATGATATTTACTATACATTTATAAACGCATCATTACTTTTATTATGCAGCTATTTTGACCCCTGAATAAATGAAACCACATCATAAATATGTATGTGTATTTATTCTCAAGGAGAAACAGAAAAAGTAGAGAAAAGGATTCAAGTACACAACCCCTCTCAGTGGTATTTCAACTGGCAATACACGTACAGGGTTACAAGTAAGTTGAGACCTCTTTGTGTTAATGTAGAAATCAATATTCTTCTATGGAATGGAAGTATAACATGAAAAAGACAGGAGGAGTTCTTTGGCTAGCTTCATGGAAAGTATTGCTCCTTGGGGAAATTATGCTAGCAATTGGGTCACTCATTTGTAATTGAATTTTAGTCCAGCAAAGTTGTTTGTGCTCTGACCAGCAGCAACTTTTGTTAACAATTGAAACCTTCCAATGCAGGCACCATAGGAATTAAATGATAATGGGAAGAGTATCTGGTTTATGAGATAATACAACATTATGTCAAGGATTAACCTGAATATTACAGACCTCTCAGGACCTGGTAACTACTAGGTTACCAGGCAACTTGGATTCTATTTTAAAAATGCAGAAATATAATAATTATTTAAAGACCATAAATTCAAAATAAGAATATTAAAAATAATAAATTAAGAAAGTTATAAATATTTTCAAAGGATGGTTTTATTTGCTTTTGGTAGTCTTTTGGATGGTATAGGCCTAAGGGTCATTAATAGGATGCAAAAAATGTTAATGTAGCATTTTTAATATCTTAAGTATTCAGCAAATAATATGAGTACAAGGCACCGTGCTGGTTTTAGAAGAAGTCAAGATAAATGTACAGAATAATAATATCATATAATGAATACTGTATTGTATAAATAAAAATGGAGATGTATAAGTATAAAAACGAATAGTTGTTGGATATTATTCACACTATATATTCAAGTTGTACTGAGATGTAAAAGATTAAAAGATATTTGCCTGGGGAAATGTATTATTTTCTTCTGAAAATTCTTGATTTTAAAAATGTGTACACATTTATGGAAAAATACTACAAGAACTTTTCAGTAATATTTAATCAACCAAATAAAATAATTATGGCTAGTTTTCCTGCTGAATGGCTCCAATAGATATGAATAGTAAGTAAATATTATTTTGATATTTAAAAGTTATTGAATTATGATTTCCCATTTTAAAAATGATTATAAGATTTTTGAAATGCAATGAGGGTTCTTTTAATTATATGCTGTGATGTTGATGATGCTGATGATGGTGATGATTTCTAATGCCCAAATCATTACATGTGATATAAATTAAAAATAATTTATAATAATATATCATTAGATTCTTCAACCTACAATAATTATATATATTTATATATAAATTTATATATGTGTATTTTTGTGTGAAACTGGGGATTGAACCCAGGAGCATTTTACCTCCAAGCTACACCCCTAGCCCTATTTTATTTTTAGGTTGAAACAGGGTCTTGCTAGGTCGATGAGAGTCTTACTACTTGCTGAGGCTGTCCTCAAACCCATGATCCTCCTGTCTCAGCCTCCCAAGTACTGGGATTACAGGTGTGTGCCACCATACCCAGCTTATATTTAAATGTTTGAAATTTCCTAGTGAATAGAAAAAATTAGAGAACTCTATATCTGTGTGCCAGTCATGTTTTATAAAACAATTGAATTATAATTCCATTTTTTTCAGACAAATAAAGCACAAACATCTTGGAAAACACTAATTAATCATGAATTAGAAAATGATCATGAAAATGGGGCATAATAAATACATTTTTAGTATTCTATATGTTTTATATATTTAAAATTGTTAATGATTTGATTTTTGGTGTTTTATTCAACATTTAAATATTTGACCCATTCACTTGTTAGGTATGTTTGAATTGAAGCAAATAAAAAGGAATTAAATAATAATTACTGGACATTGTAACTATTTATGCCTATTTTTAAAGAAAGTTTCAAGAACAAAGACTCTAGGAACATAGGGTTCTCTTTACTAAGTGTTTATTGGTTAGGCTACTTCATTATTATTTTGATGTGATTCCAAGAATTCTACTCTTGGTCAGCTTTTCTTCTTGCATCTATATATTTTTCCTGTGTGATCTCTGAAAACCAATATATTACAATCTCTGAATATATTTCTCCAGAAATAATTTAAGAAAATCCATACTCTCCAGTCTATACCTATTGCTATTGCTTTATTTCAAGCCTGGGGCTTCCCACCCATCTTCTCGTTGGCTTCTTGCCACTCTTTTCTCTCTACTTTTGCCCATGCTCCTTACGGCCTGTGGGATCCTCAAAACTTTGGTTAAGTCTTTTTCCAATATAAATGGCTTTTAGTCTCAACCTGTTGAACAGGTCAGGAAGTTTAGTTATTTACATACCTCTTCTTTTCTCTATAATCTTCTCTTGACATGCACTTTCATTTTCTATTTACTATCACAGTTCAAAAATCACCATATTCTATCAATAATGCAAGTCTTACTGATGCTTGAACAAATTGTGATAATAACCATTTGAAAGTTGTCTTCCTTTTCCTGAATAAACCCAAACAGCTCTTGACTCTACCATTCTATGATTTGGTTGGGATCCAGAGGGAAGCACACCAAGTGCTGTCTGCATATATGTTCCTATCACTCAGAACATTATTCTGAAAATGATGTATAATTGCAATGCACCGATAACAGTATATTTAAAAAAACAAGCTAGGCGTGGTGGCACACACCCATAATCCTACTACTTGGGAGGCTGAGACAGAAGGATCACAGGTTTGAGGACCACCTCAGCAAATTAATGAGACCCTCAGAAACTTAGCAAAACCCTGTTTCAAAATAAAATAGGAAGTAGAGGTAGAATGTCCCTGGGTTCATTCCTTCATGCAGAAGAAGAAGGAAGGAAGGAAGGAAGGAAGGAAGGAAGGAAGGAAGGAAGGAGAGAAAAGAAACAGGAGAACAAAGAAAGTACAAGAGTGAAAGTCAAAGAACAGAAGAATCATTCACAGCAACCTTTGGAAAGCCTTCATGTTTCATTTCCTTCAGAATCACTGCCATATTTGAGCGGTGAGAGTAGTAAGCTCAGTTGCTTTCACTATAAATAATAACACCACGAAATTCAGAACTTACAAGTGTACAGCCAAATCTACTTAAAGGTGGAACAAACTGCTTGGAAAATTTAGGCAAAATTCCCAGCAGCTTGATTTTGATTATCCAGGCAATTGAAGCAAAAAGAGTTTTAATGCTTGAATTAAGTAAGTGATTGCCTGTGTTCTCCACTTCACTTTAGCCATGGAGACAAGCACCTCATTGGCTTCTTCTCTAATCAGACTCTTCCTGTCACAAGTCACTAAGCCATTTTATGCATACACATTATTTAGAAACTCATTACTTAACTGGCAAGTTTGATAATGCACAGGTAATAAAGGAGGCAAATTGTTTACATGACTGTTATTGAGACTCCTAGGAATTCTTGTAAATTCTCTCTTGCAATAGAAAATAAACAAGAACATTAAGAGTCCTAGAAATATGTTTTCTGCAAATTATAAAAAAAATTAAAATCCTAAGAAAATGTCACCATGAAATGAATTTCTTCTCTATTCAGGTATGTAAGCATTGCTGACCATGCAATATTTTAATAGTAAGAACCTATATTTGCAGAATACATGTATCATGTTATTTATGCATAATTAGCTTCTTAGGCAATCCTTATAAATATTTAAGCATTTTAAATTAAGGACATTGTAATTTACTCTCTTAATTTTAAAGGTAGTATATTTAATAAGTTTAGAGTCAACTTTATTGTTAATTTTCACAAACAGGCACTTTCCCTTATGATTGTTTTCCCTTCTTCCTATTATAATTATTTATTTTTACCACTAATCATATGCAAGTTACCCATCTATTTTACACTTGAGAGCATGTGTATTACACAGACTCCACATTTAGCATCCTGATAGCTGCAGCATCCATTGCATTTTAGCCAAGTAGCTTATATGCAAAGCAACAGAGGCTGAGAGCAACCTGGCGAGACAAAACTGCCCAAAGATGGACAGTATTTGCAGATCATTTTCAGTTACTTTTTATTATATTGGAGCCTAATCTTCCTTGAACTTACTTTCTTACTCTCTTAAATACCACATTAAAATGAGTTATTTTCAACCGAGTGTGGTGGTGCATGCTTGTTATCCCAGTACTTGGGAGGCTGAGACAGGAGGATTGCAGGTTCATGACCAGCCTCAGCTACTTAGTGAGGCCCTCCGCAACTTAGTGAGACCCTGTTTCAAAATAAAGAATAAAAAAATAGGGCCGGGGGTGTAGCTCGGAGGTAGAATGCCCCTGGGTTCAATCCCCGGTACTGAAAAAAAAAACTCATTTTCCTTGTCACATTTTTTGGTCTTTCTTTTTGTTGCTAATACCCATTTGGACTGTACATGATAACACACACATTGAGGAGTAAATAAAACTATACATATTTTGCTCACAAATTATTGTAAAATAGTCAACTCTGTATCTACCATAAAAGTTAAGGAATAGAATATTCTTAGCCCTGCAACTCTTCACATCCTGCGTGTGTCTACCTAATCACTAGTCTCTCCCCAAATGCTAACCCCCACTAACTGACTTTTGTTAAAATTCTCTGATATTTTGTCTTAGGGAAATACTTATTCATAAATTACATTGTTTTATCTTCTTAGTTTTAAAATTTTATATAAAAGAATCATATGGTACATGCTATTTTACATTTGCCTTCTTTTTTTAAAAAAGCGATGCTGTAAAATTCCATTACCTATGTGTAGTTCAGAGGTAGAATGCTCTGAGGTTCAATCCTAAGTACCAAAAATAAACAATAAAAGAAGAAGAAAAGAATTAGAAGAAGAAGGATGATTAAAAAATAAAAAATAGGTAGAGGAGGAAGAGTAAGAGGGCCAGGGTGAAGACCAGGAGGTCTTCAGATAATTATAAGTGCCTGTGTGACTGGATTCTAGTGACATGAACTAACAAGAGGGGAAGACAGCCCAGATCATGGAGATCCATGTAGAGCATAACATAGAGTGGACTTTAAGTGCACTGGAATAAGCAGTGGAAGGTGTTAAGCAGAGAAGCAACACAATCTTCCACTATCATAACATGTCTCTATTTTGCATTTTGACTTGATATTGTGTTAATTTATTTATATGTCAATATTTCCTTCCTCACGTAATGCTCCTTGAGTGCAGAGACTTCTTGTACACTCAGTATGCACAGTACAATCTATGCCATGAATGAATGAAAGAATGAATGTGACTTCAATGGCCTTAAAATAAAGACTGGGTAATTTTGTATTGCTATTTATCGCCTGAACAAAGCTAATGTTATTTTACATAAAAACTTTTCATTTTCAAATTCAGATAAGTGAATTCTAAAATTGTAATAAGTGCTAAAGTGCTTTAAAATTCCCAGTCTGAGGGAAATCAGCTAATTTTATCTACTGTAATTTTGAACAAAATACCAGTAATACAAAAGAAAACAAAGCAAAACAAAACACTTAGAATCGACAAATACTTCTTCACTGATTACATTTAAGACAAGTCTTATTTAAAACATTGTTAAAAACCCTTCCTTTTATAAAAGTTGTATTTTATTGAGTGCTTTAAAAATATTTTGTTGGTTATTTTAGGAAACTAAAACACACAATTTCCTTATTACCTCTATTTTTCCCCCCTGTACTTAAAGGGTTACAAACATGTTGTTTATTCTTTGATTTATAAAACAAGTTCCTCAATATTTTGTGTTGACACCTATAAAAATAGTCAGGAAGGAAATAGCCCAGAATAGCCAGTTAGTGGGAAGCTTAGAGAGCTGTGAATATCATCCAATGCATCCCACTTATGAGGGCAATCCTGTCTGCAATGACCTTGCAGCCGATGATTTGGAGGCACTTGAAATCTTGCTTCAACAGCAGATCTGATAGTTGTGGTTTTATTTATTTTTTGCCAAAGCTTAGCAGTTGGACACAAGAGTATTTTCTGCAGTAGTGAAAAATCAATATGATTACCTCTTTGCCACAGGGCTACATCTAACTACAATATCCTGGACGACGCGTAGAAGCATCACTCACAGATAATGCTGCATTGCAGGTTGGAGCTGAATGAGGACAAATAACAGTGACATTTCCACTCTCAAAAAAGTTACAGATGGCATTAAGATTTAACACAGAGTGCATTAAAATGAAAGATTGTGGCTATCCTTGTGGTATTAAAGCAGAAACCTGCTTGCTTATGCTGCTCTTCGAGATCAGATCGAGTATACTTGACCCAAAGAAGGATAGCTCAGCTTACAGGAGAACTTGAGTATATTTAACCAAAAGCGGGATGGCTCAGCTTGCAGATAATCTCAGAATATTATGTATTATTGTTATGTTTTCTGTCACACTACTAAAAAAAATTATCAACGTATATCACGTTCCCTGTATGTTCAGTTAAAAATGCCTTATCTCTGAAATAACATTTAAGATAATACTGAAATACAATCATCAACCTTTAGCAGGTAGAAAAGGTGACATCTTTTTGACTGTTACACTTTTAGATTCAGCAATTTTGGGAAATGCTAGAAAGAATGAAAACATTTTAATTAAATAAATTTTTGGTGTATTTGCCCTTTTTAAAAGGTAAAGTTTATTTTTCAATGTACAACTAAAGACTTTTAAAACAAGTATTCACATAGATATTATCCACATTTCTGCCCTTGTTTTTTGGTACAAATTATGTTTTAAAGTACATTTTCTAGTCACTTACTTTGAAAAGAAATAAACTTCAGGATTTATTAAAATTTTAAGAAAGGGCAGCAAAACCATCACTTATTTCTCTGTTTGTGTTTGTCTTAAGCTTAATTTCTGTATTTTTGCCAGGGAAATAGAATAATTGCATTCCAATTAAATGTTGAAAATAAAATTATATTTGCAATATGAAGGTCATTAAGTTATAAATGGTTCTCTCCACTTTTAGTATGCACTCTATAGACTCCACTACTGGACAAGCTATGATATAAACAGCAGGCTGACTTGGAGATGTTAGCTTCCCCATCTACAAGTGACTTGGTCTTAGTGATTTGGACTGTGATTCAGGCTGTTCCATGGATAAAATGACTTAGAAAATTAAGTGACAGATTCAGGCCAGAATGCAGAGTCCAAATAGAAGAACTGTAAATCTGTAGGCCTAGCATTCTAAACTAAATATATGACTCAGAGCAGGTGGTTATGCATAATTACAAAACCCCATCTAAAGCTTTTAAAAATATTTATCCAAGTGAGATATTAAATTGCATTAAAATAATGAGATCCTTCAATGGAGAAAAATGTGAGTCTTCTGCCATGAAATATGTACCTGTGTGTTTATATTTAATCAATTAGTATGAGTTATGAACCAAAAATAGGTAGAAATTTTGTACCCTTTTATAAATGAGGCGTAGGTACTGATGGATCTAGTTATTTTAGGAAGACTAGGGCGGTGATTCAGGCTGGTATTGAGTGAATTCCAACTGCGAGATGTAGAAAGTCAGTATGGGCCAGCTAACTGGTGTAAGGACTCTTAGCAGGACTTCCACTCCAGCATCAGTAATGAGTTCTGAACCCTGGGCAGAATGGGGAACACCAGAGCATTACATTTCTCACAACCTATGAGTCTGCATTGACACATCATCACCCAAAGTTCTTAGCCTGTATCAGGTTCAATCTTGGTGTTGTACATACTGCAGATTTTGACAAATATATAATGACAGGTATCAGTCCTTGTAGTACTCTGCAAAATTGTTTTGTGACCCTAAAAATCCTCAATACTCCACCTATGCATCCCTTCCTCTCTCTTAATGCTGACATCCAGATATTTTTACAGTCTTCATTGATTTGTCTTTTCCAAAAGGTCATATATTTGGAATCATAAAGCATAGAGCCTTTTCTGACTGATTTTTTTCACTTAGTAATATACATTTAAGTTTCCTCCCTGTATTTGTGGTGAGAAAACTAATTTAAGTACCAAACTATACTCCATTGTAAGGATGTACAGCAGTTTATCCAAGTATCTGTTGAAGGATATCATAGTCATTTCCAACTATTAATAAAATTCCTGTAGACATTAATTTACAATTATTTTGAAGACACAAGTTTTCAGCTCTTTTGGATAAACAACACAGGACTGGATTTCTGGATTGTATGGAAGAATATGTTTCGCTTTGTAAGAAACTGCCAAACTATCTTTCAGTGTGGCTGTGCCATGTTGCCTTCCTACCATTTCCTATGGCTTCACATTCCCATCAGCACCTGGTTGTGCCTCCTGGAGCTCTGCTCTTCTAACAGATGTGCAGTAGTGTTTTGTGGTTGTTTATTTTGCAGAAATCCAATGACATGTGATCTTAAGTGTCTTTTCATATACTTACTTGCCATCTGATTATCTTCTTTGGTAAAGTGAGTATTCAGATTGTTAGCCTATTTTTTATCAGGCTATCTGTTTTCTTACTGTTAAAGTTAAGACTTCTTTAGAAAGCAGTCAGGTATGTCTTAAGCAAATATTTTCTCCAAATCTGCAGCTCAACTTTCCATTCTCCTGACACTGTCTTTGACAGTGCAGACATTTTTAGCTTTAATTAGGTCCAGTCTATCAACTGTCTTTTCTGTGGATTATGCCTTTGCTGTTGTAGTTAAAATTCATTGTCATGATTGCCTGGGGGTCATTTGGATTTCATTATTTGCAACCATCTAAGAGTTTTAAAGTTTTGCACTTTACAATTAGATCTATAAAGAACTTTGAGTTGACATATTTTTTGTGAAAGATTGACATCTGTTACTCTTTTTATGGGAAATTAGAATGAGTTAGAATATACTTCCTCTGTTTCTATCTTCTGCAGAACATTGTAGAGAAATAATAAAATTTCTTCTTTAAATGTTTGTTAGAATTGCCCAGGGTACCCTTTGGGACCTAGTGATGGTTTTCCTTTGAGAAAGTTAGTTAATGGCAAAGAGAATTTTAGGAAGAAAAGTAATAAAAGCAAAACTATAGTAAGACTTGGATACAGAATATGAAGAGATTTGTAATTTGGGAAATAAATTTTTGTCATATAAATTATAGGTTTTTATTATGGTATTATATATACGATTATTTTCAAAGCATAATTTTTCTGCTTGCTTTATCCTTTTATCACACATTTTAAAATCTATTTTTAAATTAAACTTTTAAAGATACTTGAATATGTAGCTGTAAGAGATAATATGGAGAGGTTCTGTGTAGACTTTACCCAGTTTTCCTAAAAAGAACATCATGCCAAGGATGGTATAATATCACCAGGATATTGACTTCTATACAGTGAAAATATAGGCTATTTGTATCTCCATCTTTCATAGATACATCCATTTCCTTGTCACCTTTACTTCCTCCTTAGTCTTGGTGACCACTAATCTGTTCTACATGTCTAGATTTTCATCATTTCAAGAACAATACATAAATGCAATCAAATAGTATATAACCTCTTGGAATTGGCGCCTTTTTACTGAGCATCATTCTGTGGATATTCATCTAGGTTGTTTCATGTATAAATAGCTCTCTCCATTTTTTGTAGAGTAATATTGAATGGTAATAATATTTCACAGTTTATTCACATATTGAAGGGCATCTGGGTGACTTCAGGTTTGTCTATTACAAATAAAATAGCTGTAAACATTTTTGGATGGGTTTTTATGTGAACACAAATTTTTACTTCTCTGGGATAAGTGCCAGGAATGCAATTGAAGGGCCATGTATTAGTTGTATGTTCAGGTTTTTTTAATGAACTCTCAAAAACTGAATTTCACAGTGGCTCTATGACTTTGCTTCATTCTTGCCAACATCTAGTGTTTTTTTAATATATTTTTTCTTTCTTAACCATTCTGCTAGTTCATAATGATGTGGTATTGTGGTTTTAATTTGCATTTCCCTGAAGTATAATGATACTGAACATATTTTATATGCTTATTTGGTACCTAGATCCTCTTAAATAAAATGTCTGTTCACATCTTCTTCTCATTTTCTCCTTGGTTTGTCTGTTTTTCTTGTGAATTTTGAGAATTTTAATATATTTTAGATACGAGTCCTTTGCTGAATATGTAGTTTTCAAATATTTTATTTTTTATTATAGATTGTCTTTTTAAAAATATTTTTATTTATTTATTTATTTATTTATTTTTGCAGTACCGGGGATTGAACGCAGGGGCATTCTACCTCCGCGCTACACCCCCGGCCCTATTTTTTTTATGCTTTATTTTTGAAACCGGGTCTCACGAAGTTGCGGAGGGCCTCACTAGAGAGAGAGAGAGAGAGAGAGAGAGAGAGAGAGAGAGAGGAGGGAAAAGAGAGAGAGAGAGAGAGAGAGAGATAGATCGGATCCTCCGGTCTCTGCCTCCCAAAGTACTGGGATTACAAGCGTGCGTCACCACGCCCGGTCTTTTTAAAAATATTAGAGTCTTATTTACTAATATTTTGCAAAGGAAGTTTACATCTATATTAATGAGGGATATTGAACTAAAGGGTTGTTTATTTTACCCTACATTTGATTTGGTATTAAGATAATAATAACATCCTAAAATGCATTGGGAATTAATCTCTTCTTTTAATTTCTTCAAGCATTTATTTTGTAGTAATGTATCTTTAAATATTTCAAGTACATTTCTAGCCAAAGTATCTGGATAAAGAGTTTTCAATGGAAACTTGTATTTATTAATTATAGGGTTATATAAATGATTAATTTTATATTGTATGAGTTTTGGTAAATAGCATTTTTCAAGAAGTGTATCATTTTATCAATGCTGTCAAATGTTTACATGTATACACATACATTCATACTACTACTTTATTATACTTTTGATGTCTACAGGGTTTTTACAGTACCATCCTCTTTCATTGCTGATATTGGTAAATGTATCATTTTACTTCTTTTAAATTTGTTTGTATTTCTTTAATTGTTTAAGATATGGTCTTTCTTAATATATTTCCATGACCACTTAAAAATAATGTATATTCTGATATTGTTAGTTCATCCATTTTATAAATGTTAACTAGATCTTGTTGGTTGATGGTGTAGTTGAGTGCTAGTATATCTTTACTGATTTTCTAGGTAATTTTGTTAACAATTATGGTAGAAAAATATTTATATCTACAATTGGAATTGTGAGTTTACCTATTACCTCTTAGAATCCTATGAGTTTCTGCTTCATTATGATCCATCCATCTCTCTTACTTACTAAGCGCATACCCATTTGGGGTTGCTGTCTTCTTCATAGAATCACTGTTTAATCATTATATAACATTCCGATCTCTCTTTACTAATTTTATTTGTTCTGAAGGCTACTGTGACATCAAAATATCTATTACATTGTCCTTGTGATTAATGTTTACATGATATATATTATTGAATTTTTCACTTTCATCCTGCTCATAATGATAAATATGAAGTGAGTTTCTTATAGCATTTTCTTGAGACAGAGTTTTAAAATCTTCTCTACTAGTATCTATTTTTACTTGGTGCATTTAAATTATGTACAATTAATGCAACTATTGATATCTTAGGGTAAAATTCTGCCATTTTATTTTTTGGTTTTGTTATCTTCTATCTGCCTTGATTTTGTGTGTATTTACTTTTTCCTGCTTTATCATCGGTTGCTTGGACAATCACTTTTGTGAATTACAATTTTAATTGTTCCAAATCTTCATGAGTATATTTTTTGTGTGGGGGGCAGGTACTGGAGATTGAACCCAGGGGCATTCTAACTCTGGGCTGCACCCCAAGCCCTATTTTATTTTTTATTTTGAAACAGGGTATCACGAAGTTGCGGAGGGCCTCACTAAGTTGCCAAGGATGGCTTTGAACCTGCTATCCTCCTGTTTCCACCTCCCAAGTACTGAGATTACAAGTGTGTACCACTACACCCAGCTGAGTACATCTTTTTGAATAATATTTAGTAGTTGGTCTAGATTCAATATCATATATACATAACTTAATAGAGCATACTAGTATTTGTATTTTAGTCGTGAAAGTATAGTGCAGTACTCATTCTTCCTCTTAACCCTCTTTGCTCTTTCCCATCTTGTTTTTGTTTTGCTTTCTGCTTTTTTTAAATATATTCATTTATTGGTGCATTGTAATTATACATTTTGATACACATCAGGGTAGCAGCATCATACATGCACACATTGCTCATTTAGCTCTCCCTCAAATCCCACCCTATTCCCTCCCCTTCCCACCCTTTTGTGCTCTGCATAGTGATTGGGTCTTATAAGTTTGTATATATATACATCATGTGTTTTAGTGTGTTTCTCTCCACCCCCCTCCCAACTCCCTCAGTTAGGTCATCCTCCTTGTTCATCTAAAGTTTTCTTCTTATTTGTCTGGAGTCCCTTCTAAGTCCCATTCTGTCTAGCTTACACATATTAGGGAGAAAATCCAACTATAATGCAATCCTCTTGCTTATTTCTGTAATACACATTAAGAATCTTATCAGGTAGTTTTAAAGATTTTGTTTCAACTATCAAACATAATTTAGAAGACTCACGAGGAGGAGAGCTTATTTTAATGTCTTTTTTTACTTATGATATTTATTTCTTGTTCTTGATGCTCCCTGATCCCTTATTTTATGGTTTCTTTCTGTTTCCAGAACTTCTTTTAGACATTCTTGAAGATGTATTTGCTAGCAACAAAACCTTTTTTCCTTCTTTTGAGAATGTCTTTATTTTCTAATCATTACTGATGGATATTTCCCTGTATACAGGATTCTGGATAGGCAATTTCTTTTATAACTTGAAAAGTATTATGATTTTTCTTTCTGGCCTTAACAGTTTCTGATGAGAAATCTACTATCATTCAAATTATTTTCCTCCTATAGATAAGGTATTTCTCCCTTGCTACTTCCAACATGTTTTTGACTTTGGCTTTTAGACGTGTGACTAAGATGTCTTCTGGAATTCATTTATTGGAATTTTTCTATTTGAAGTTTGCTTAGCTTTTTTATTTTATTTTATTTTTTATTTTAATATATTAATTTATTGGTGCATTGTAATTATACATTTGGTAAGTGTCAGGTTATCAGAATCATACATGCACACATTGCTCATTTAGCCCTCCCTCAAATCCCACCCTATTCCCTCCCTCTTCCCTCCCTTTCGTGCTCCGCATAGTGATTGAGTCTTGTAAGTTTGTTTATATTCATCATGTGCTTTAGTGTATTTCCCTCCACCCCCCTCCCAACTCCCTCAGTTAGGTCATCTTCTTTGTTCATCTAAAGTTTTCTTCTTCTTTGTCTGGAGTCCCTTCTAAGTCCCATTCTCCCTGGCTTCCACATATTAGGGAGAACATCCAACTTTTCACTCTTTGTGACTGACTAATCTCAATTAGCATAATGTTCTCTCATTCTTTCCATTTCCCTGCAAATGATGTAATTTTGTTCTTCTTTATGGCTGCGTAAAATTCCATTGTGTACATATCCCATAGTCTTGTAATCCATTCATCTGTTGATGGACACCTTGGCTGGTTCCAAAGTTTGGCAATTGTGAATTGTGCAGCTATAAACATAGATACACATGCATTAGTCTGGTAGTTTGATTTAATATATTTTGGGTAGATGCCTAGAAGTGGTATTGCTGGGTCATACCGTAGGTTCATTCACATTCTTCTGAGGATCCTCCACACTGTTTTCCAAAGTGGTTGCACTAATTTGCAATCCCACCAACAGTGTATTAGAGTTCCTACTTCTCCACATCCTCGCCAGCATTTGTTGTTATTTGTGTTTTTTAATGATTGCCATTCTTATTGGGGTTAGGTGATATCTCAGGGTAGTTTTGATTTGCATCTCTCTGACTGCTAATGATGTTGAACATTTTTTCATACATGTATTGGACATTTGTATTTCTTCTTCTGTGAAGTGTCTATTTAGTTCACTTGCACATTTTTTGATTGGGTTATTTGTTTTTTTAGTGGTGATTTTTTTAAGTTCTCTGTATATCCTAGATATGAGTCCTCTATCAGAGGAGTAGCTGGCAAAGATTTTCTCCCATTCTGTCGACTCTCTGTTAAGGATCTTGATGGTTTCCTTTGCTGCACAAAAGCTCTTCAGTTTAATGCAATCCCATGTATTGGTCTTCATTTTAGTTTTTTTGTGCCTTTGGGGTCTTGTTGAGGAAGTCTTTACTTATGCCTATGTGTTGAAGTCTTGGACCTATGCCCTCTTCAAGTAGCTGCAAGGTCTCTGGTCTGATTTCTAGGTCTTTGATCCATCTTGAGTTGACTCTTATACCAGGTGAGAAGGTGGGGTTTATTTCTATTTTTCTGCATATGGTTAGCCAGTTTTGCCAGCACCATTTGTTGAAGAGGCTATCTTTATTCCAGTGGATGTTTTTAGCTCTTTTGTCAAAAATCAATTGGCCATAGGTATGTGGATTTGTTTTGAAGTCTTATATTCTGCTCCATTTGTCTATGTGTCTGCTTTTGTGCCAATACCATGCTGTTTTTATTACTATGGCTTTGTAGTATAGTTTGAAGTCAGGTATTGTGATGCCTCCTGCTTGGTTCTTGTTGCTGAGAACTACTTTGGCTATTCTGGGTTTTTTGTTGTTCCAAATGAATTTAAGGACAGATTTTTCTATGTCAGTGAAGAACGACTTTGGTAGTTTAATGGGTATTGCATTGAATCTGTAGAGTACTTTTGGAAGAATGGCCGTTTTGATGATATTTATTCTGCCTACCCAAGAGACTGGGAGATCTTTCCATCTCTAAGATCTTCTTCAATTTCTTTTTTCAATGTCTTATAGTTTTCCTTGTAGAGGTTTTTTACTTCCTTGGTTAGGTTTATTCCCAAGTATTTTATTGTTTTGGGGGATATCGTGAGTGGAAATGTCTTCTGGATTTCTTTTTCAGTGGATTTATGGTTGGCATACAGAAAAGCTTCTGATTTTTTTTTTTTTTTTGCGGTACCGGGGATTGAACTCAGGGGCGTTCTACCTCCGCGCTACGCCCCCGGCCCTATTTTTTATTTTGAAACTGGGTCTCACGAAGCTACGGAGGGCCTCACTAGGTAAAGAGAGAGAGAGAGAGAGAGAGAGAGAGAGAGAGAGCTAAGGCTGACCGCGAACCCGGATCCTCCGGTCTCCGCCTCCCAAACTACTGGGATTACAAGCGTGCGCCACCACGCCCGGCTTAAGCTTCTGATTTTTTAAGATTGATTTTATATCCAGACACTTTGCTGAATTTGTTGATCAGTT